>BQNB010060233.1:0-37007 GCA_026074375.1 Tanacetum coccineum
AAGCCGTTTAGGACTCCTTGGTGTATAAAAGGAGGTCCTAGGACATAGAGATTGATATACCAATACAATATCAAAAATGAGTCATTCATAGAATTATCATAGCTTCAAGGTCTTTGTAACCCTAATACTTTGAGAGTATTCGTATTATTAATAATATTAGAGTTTTTGTTTGTTGAATTATTTCATTGATAGTTCTTCTTAATATTAAAGATTAGATTCCGCATAATCTTTAATACATTAAAACAAAGTTTCTACTATAGTTGTGTTAGATTTATCTAATATAACTAATCTTTATACAAGCTTAAGGAATTCAATCTATTGAAGTGGGATCAACAAGAAGTGTTCTCAAATTTTAGGAGCTTATTTGTAAAGTCAGATGAGACAGAAGAGCTTTGCATTAGACCTTTAGTCTTCTGTGTGTTATGGACAACTATAAGTGTCACATGAGCATCTTCCTCTACATGCTCAAACCTTGATTATTAAGAAACATTGCATTGATCTGCTCCACCCTGATCTGTATCAGTCATTTCTACATCTTCTTTCTTTAAGTTCACATTTATGTCTCTGTATAATTCTACAACATCATCTTCCTCATATACATTCTCCTCTTTTGCATTATTAGTATTATCTTCTTCATCAGTGAGTTCATAGTTGTCAGGAGTATAAACTCTTTCATCAACATATTCTTCTTCTTCTTCATCATGTTCTTCATTAAACTGATTGAGATTAGGATTCTCATCTCTGTCTGACTCAGTCTTTTCGTCATCACTATCATCATCATTATCTCCATCATCATCATTACCATCATTATCACCATCATCATCATTACCATCATTATCACTTTCATCTTCATCATCATCATCATCTTCTCCACTATCACCCCAAGACTCTTTCTCACTTTCAGAATCATATTTGGGTACATCGAGAACCCCTGGTTTAGTACCAGTTCCTTCATCTGTACCATAGATCTTGCGTTGTTGCTCATCAGGAACCCCTAATTCAAAACTCGTCCATCACCTGAGCCACTTGCATTAGAGATGTGAAAGTCTTTCTTGCTTCATTTTATAGCCTCCTTAAGTTAAGATGCTTCCGTTAGAGCTGCATCTGAAAGTATATCTATACCTTTACTTCTTTTACCCTTTGTTGGAGTTTTCTTCTTAGACACAGAAACACCAAGAGTGTCTTTGATTATTACCCCAGCTTGTGATTTTCTAGAAGATTTCATAGCAGGTTCCGGGTTCTTAGCAGGCTTCTTTGTAAGTTCTTTGGGTGAGACTGGAACTATCTTTAGTTTAGGAGAAGCAGGCTTCTTAAACTTCCTTGCCTTCTTGGGCTCTTTAGCACCACTGGCATAAGCATAGTAAGTCTGGTAGGCAGTAGATTTCAGAATGTCTTCATTAAGCATCTCTTTAGGAATCAAAGCTCCATACACTTGATGTTCCTCAATCTTGGATACATATAATAGTGTACCTAAAAGACAGTCATCTCTAACTGTGTGTAGATTTATCCTATTCCTCATGGAGATTGACTTGTTTTGTGAGATGAAGTGATTGATGATGATCTTTGTGAATCTTGGATAGGGCATGCTTCCCTTTGAGAAGTGATTGTCGATATGGAATGCAAAGTGTTCCTATAGGAGTTCAACAAAATCAACATTCTTGCAGTGATACATCTCCTACAGAATTTGAGCTCTTGACAACCTAAGGTTATCAAGTCTAGTGGTTTTCCTAGAAATACACCTGTTGATGACATCTGCAAATGTTCTCCAGGGTTGATGCATGTGATCAACAAGCAATTCCGGTAGAATTTTAATATTTCCTTAGTATCCGAGTTCATAGATGAATGACACAATTTATTCATCAGTAGACGGAGGTATATCAAATGGTTGATCAGGAAGTGTTTGACAAATCTATAGAATGTCATGGAATAGTTCAGCATCCACTCTGAACCTTTTGTTGTCTAACTTGAATCAATATGATGATGAATCTCAAACCTTGGTAAATGTATTCCAGAACTGATGCATGTATATTCTGGAACTTCAGCAGTGATCAGGAATGCGGGATAGCAAGGACTAAGCTTTAGAGCATCCAAAGTAACTTGATATGTTGCTTCTCTTTGTGGCTTAGTAAATTCGATTCTTCTGTTGCATTCTCCAATATTGAGTCTAGCCTTAGGAGCAACCAAGGAATTGTCAAGAGCAATTTGATTGGTAGCAGAGGGATTCATGGTTCTGCTAAGATTTGATCATAACAGTTTATAAACAGGGCAGATATATACACCATAAACGATTGTAACACATTGAATCAGGCATTCAACACTAACAAGACAATCTATGGGTCATATACAGTCAACTAAGCAATTCAGATATCATACAAAGGTAAAATAACCTTATTAAGTCATCCAGTGAAGAATTATAGGTAGAAGTCACTTAGTGAAAAATCTGGTATAAATTTGCCTAGTTAAAGTGTATAAATCGCCTAGTTATAATGGGTGTGTAAATCGGTTAACACAAAACCAGACGTATAAATCAGTTAGTTTAACTAAGATGTATAAATCGGTTAGTTAAAACACCAGATGTATAAATCGGTTAGTTTAACTTAAGATGTATAAATCGGTTAGTTAAAACACCAGATGTACAAATCAGTTAGTGTTACCAGTGTATAAATCGGTTAGAGTAACTAGTGTATAAATCGGTTAGTGTAACCAGTGTATAAATCGGTTAGTGTAACCGACGTGTAAATCGGTTAGTGTAAATGACGTATATATCGGTTAGTAACTGACGTATAAATCGGTTAGTGTAACTGAGCTTTCTTAAGATAGAAAGGATTTTGAAAACCAAGAGCTTGTTTAAGGTTGTTATCATAGAAAACTTGTGGTTTCGTGAGCATATGCACAGTTCACGCGGATTGGCCCATTTTATAAACAATATTGTCCAGTTCTTTAACCTTCTTTTCCAAAGCAATTTCTTTATTAATATTCTTAGCTTCCTTTTCTTTGGATTCGTTTTTTGAGAACATTAAATGTTGTTGTTAACGATTCCTTTTCCTTTAATTGTTCAGAAAGAGTTTGTTTAAGAGAGTTAATTTCCTTTTCAAAATCCGCAAACTGTGCATCTTTATTATGAATTATATCATCTATTATAAGCTTTTCTCTAGTACTTAAATCCACATTTTATCTTTCTTCTAGCAATTTCACCTGCTCTTTGTATCTTTCAAGCTCAGCAGATAAGGATTCATTGGCAATTAGATTGTCCTTATTGACCTTGTTATAATTAGTTACTTGATTTAACAGTTGTTCAAACACAGATAATATCATGGCATATTGTTGTGTAGAAGAATTTCTATCCTAAACAGCTTCATTTTGTGTTTCAAGCAGATACTGAGAGTAAGGAATGATATTGCTATCACTGGTTATCTCATTCTCTGGATAATTCCCAAGATGGGTTTGTTTAGAATACAACATCTCTTGCACACTTTGATTTAGCATATCATTATGAGTGTTGTCAGAGTGTGGTACCTTAAAAAGAACATCTGACCCGTAACGAGACAAATTGGCCATGAGAGCTTGATAAGCTGCATTGTTTGTAATGACTGTCTGTGTGACTGGACCTTCTACGATACCAGGGTCTGCCAAAAATTCCAATTCTTTCTCATTTAGAACTTCACCATTTCCTTGTGCTTCAACCAATAGAACTTTATCCCTAAACCACGTAGCATCTCTTTTCCTCTTAGGTTCTGTGCACTGTCTTGCCATGTGACCTTCCCTTTGACAGTTAAAACATTTCACAACCCTTTGTTGACCTAAAGTTCGTCCTCCTATTCCTGAAGTATTAGCTCTTGTTCCAGAAGTACCAGCAGCATAAGAATTGGGTCTCCCCTAAAGTGGTTAAACAATCACCCTTCCATCATGAATAGTTGCTTGTTGTCTTGGGTTAGAAGAATTTATTAGCTGATTGTTAGTAGAGGGGAAACGAGATGTGATGATAGTAGACAGAAATGACATCATTTTGTTAATGGCATCAATAGGGTCATCTCCTTGCTTAAACACAGGAACTGTTAGACCATAATCTATCTGAGGAAATTCAGCAATATGTGTTTGTTAATTAACTGTAGAGACAGTATATTCAATTTGAGGAATGGATTGTGGTTGAGGACAAGCATCTTGATGTATTGTGGATGAGTAAGCATTTGGATACGATGTTGACGGATAAGTAATTGCAAGTGGCGTAGATGGATAAGTAGTTGAGTAATGTTGTGTTGGATGAATTGATCCATATTGAGGAGACTGAGATGGTGAAAACTGTTGTTGAAACCGAGGATTGTTGTACGAAGATTGATAAGCATTGAAGTGAGATGGTGTCATCTAATGATTCACAACTAGTACAAGTGGATCGTGATTACGTTCACGCATAATACGAACTTCATTTGCATGTAGTTCGTGTTTTTCAAGATATGCATGAAGCTGATCGAAGTTGGTAGTATGCAAATCTCTTACAAGTTTAACATCAGTCACAAACTTACTCCATTCAGGTGGAAGACTGTTTAAGAAATTGGTATTGACTTAAAATTGCTCCAATTTCATTTTGTAAATGTTCATGTCATTGATCAGCTGAGTAAATCTCAAGTAATACTAATGAAGTGATACCCCCTTGATGTGAGCAAACTTATCAAACGCATCATACAGTTTACACTCTCTTTCCTGCTTTATCAATGAGGTACCTTGCATTAGTAGTTGAACTCTTTCCCATAGATCCTTGACAACTCTGTGATGATTAGCGAGTGAATAGACATTAGATGGTAGTCCTTGAAGAATGATATTAGTTGCCTTGAGATCACAATCAGCTTGAATTTTCTCTGTAGCAGACAATTCAACATATTTCTTTGTCTTGGTCACCCTATTTTCTTTAATCGTAGGCCAAATAAGTGGACCGTGTTCGACTGATTCAAGTATCATTCTTCCATGCTCTCTGTTTTGCATGTATAGTTCTATTCTACTTTTCCAAGAATCATACAGGTCTTTGTCCAACATTGGTGGACGATTGTCACCACCAGAGAGTATCATGAATTCAGCAAGAGTAAACATTGTTACTTTGTTTGTTAAAAGATTACTTGTTGATCGAACAGTGATAAGAAGTAATTATGTTAAAGTGAAGTCCTTAGGTCTTGATATTACATGGGATTTTACAACTCTTGGTGAAACCGGGAAAAATATGTAAATATTTCACTAGATTTTACACACCATAGAAAAACTGTATAAATCTTTTAGGCTGAGTGGTATAAATCGGTTAAGCTTAGTATACGTATAAATCGGTTAGGCTTAGTACATATAAATCAGTCAGACTTAGTTCATGTATAAATCGGTCAGGCTTGAAACACGTATAAATCGGTCAGGCTTGAAACACGCATAAATTGGTTAGGCTTGAAACACGTATAAATCGGTCAGGCTTGAAACACGTATAAATCGGTTAAACCAGAGATGTATAAATCGGTTAAGCCAGTGATGTATAAATCAGTTAAGCCAACGATGTATAAATCGGTTAAGCCAACGATGTATAAATCGGCTAAGCAAACACGTATAAATCGGTTAACCAAAAAAACACGTATAAATCGATTAATACCACAGAACGTATAAATCGGTTGAAAACCACATAACGTATAATTCGCCTAGAAAATTTTTCAAAACCCTTAAAGACACACTTTTTGACGTTTTTCTTAGATTTTCTTGTACAACTAGTAGTTCTAAGCCTATAAGAACCTTAAAAATGCAAACTTTATTGTTTTTGACACAAAAAGTTTTGAAATCAAGATTTGTACCTTAAAAACTTTCGAACTAATTTTTTTTGCACAAAATGATATTTTTCTTGGATCTTTGCTTGTACACCTTGTATAACTAAGATACTAGAACCCTTATACCAAAGTATAAAGATATTTTAGTGTGTTACAAGAATTTGAACCAAAAAGATAAAAATGATGAGAATTAAGTGAGAAAAACGCACACAAAAACAAGAGTATCACCCCATGGCTCTTGATACTAATTGTAGAATATTAGTAATCCTTGAACAAACACATAAAGAACTAGAGAGAGAAAGGTTGGAAGGAAGTTTCTAGTGAGAGAAAGTAAAAGAGAATAATATTAGCTTAGTGTTAGAAATGAAACAACCAACACCCTCTCCATGTGTGGAGATGGTATTTATACAAACAATAGGCCGGCTATGGGCTTTTCCTAAACTAGCCTATTTAGTTTCCAAATATTACTTAACGAGCTATCTATCGATATAGTGGAAGTGACCGATACTTTTTGTGATCCTGACAATAGAAGATGAGATTTGATCACTTGAAACAAAATTAAACTATATTAGTGATCAAAATATTTAGTGTGAGAAAGAAGGTTTAGAGAGAGAAAGAAGACTAAAAAAATCTTGCTGAGAGGTATGAATTTCTACTGAGAATAGTGCAATATTTATAGCCAGGAATTCCCAACGGTCAGCTGGTGGCGGTCCCGACGGTCCCAGATATATCTTGGGTTCGCCTAGCCACTTAGGGGGCCGCCCTTAGACTGACGCTCTGATTTTTGTCCTTTTGTGGAGAAGGTTTATCCTTGTGAGTTGTATTTAGTTTTAGGGGAAAAATCTGAATTCAAATTTATGTTTTTAAATAAAACATTATTTTTATTTAACAAAACTATTTTGTGTAATTTTGTAAAAATATGGTTTTGTAGAAATGTGATGGATTAAGAAGAAAAATTATTTTCTTGATCACTAATTAAGTTTGATGATTTGTTTATCCATACCTTAAGTGATTTATGTCGAAATGGAAGTTTACGATTAATAACATGTAAACATTTATTTTTATCGTGAATGTTTTTACATTTTGTCATCTTCAAAACATAGAGGAGTCAGAAAATGTAAATAACGTTTTTAGGCATTATTTGTTTTAACAATATCTCCCTTTTTGATGATGACAAATATAAACTCATTTTGAATAAAAATAAAAATTTTCAGTTATTAATGCGTTTTAATCCATTTCTCCCTATTTTTGTCGAATCCAAAAAGGTTAATCGTCAAGATGTAGAAAGAAAGAAGTCGACGAAGCTAAGACTCCCCCTTGATGTTTACTCCCCCTCGTTTGGGGCACCAAAGGATCGAGCTTATGGGATTGTGCCACAAAACCGATTTAGAAATACAAGTGCAAGAAAATATTTCTAACGAGTAGCAATGATTACGACAGATATGTATACATGGATATGTAGAGATAGAAAATAAATAGCCATATAAGCCATAGTGCATACACATTCCTCATAATAATAAAAGACCATTCATTCATAATAGATAAAATTCATACATGCATAACAAAACAACTTCATACGTAAAGTAAACTTATGCATGATCATATGAATTTCTTACAATGCATAGATATACTAAGATTAAACACTACTACCCTAATAGTCTTAATACTTCATAATTCCTAGATGATTCTTGAGTCATAGATTGTGGCTTTGAGCAAAAAGTTGGTTAAAATATTATTTGAAAAATTTGAAGATGTTTTAAGGATAAAATAGAAAGGGTGAGGCAATGGTGGAAGTAAGAAGATACTTAATGTGAGCAAACATTAAGTTCATCTCATCCCTAAGAGAAAAAAATGAGATTTTGGTTGATTTTGGTTGTGAAAGCAACAAAAACAATTGACCCCATGATAGTCAAATGTGTTGAAGTAAATAGGATAACTCTGAGAGGTGGTTGAGGTGGTAGTTGTGGTGAAGGTGGTGAAGGAGTATCAAGAATGTGATCAAGAGGAGTGATTGGTGACAAGGATAGAGTGATATCTAAGGAAGGATGGATTTGGAGTAGAATTAGGTTTGAAGGTCTTGGAGGTGCATCCATGATATTATTAAGAAAGGGATTGGATGGTTAAGGAGAGGGTGAATAATTAGAGTAAGGAGGTGAAGATTGAGGTTTTAACTCAAATGAGGAAGAGGTAGTGCCAAAGGTAGATGATGTATCTTTGGTTGATAGAGTTTTTGATGGTGCATTTGGTGGATATGAAGAGGAGGATTTTGTTATAGGAAAAGGTGTGGTAGTGTCATCTTTATCACTAGATATGTCCATAAAGAGTTGTTTAGGTGGAATGATGGTTAGTTTGATTTTCTTGTAAGGGTTAAAGGAGGAGGCTTGGGTGGAATCCATGAAAGTAGAAGAAAAGAGGAGAAGATGATTGTGAAGATGATGAAGAGAGTAAAGATGATAACTATTTAATTAGGGGGTGATGGATTAAAGAGGTAAGGCATGGGATAGTAAAAATTTGATTCTAAAAAGTGTTTAACAAAAAGCAAGAGTGTAGCTGGGGCTATAGAGAAGATAGTCAACTACATAGATTCTGAGGGAGAACAGGGAGAATTCTCGTGACTCCCGGGGGCGGTCCCTTAAATAGGGTTGCGATCCTAGATATATACGGGGGCCGCCTTGTATTTAAGGGGGCCGTTCTCTAGGAGGACAAAAATTTTCCTAGTTTTTCAAAATTATAAACCTGTGCAGAATCATACCAATTTTGGAAGCTTCTTTTGCAGCCAAATCAATTACCTCAAGAATCATTTAATACTTCCTAATAATCAAATTCACAAGGCTAGCTATTCTAAGTTCTGTTAGAGAAGCAAATTTAGGCATATTGACTAAGAATTCATTTAGCATGCATAATATCATAGAAATAATAATAACCATAGTGTATCAAAGAGCATGCAAGCAAGTTTTAGGATGATAAAATTGAACGATCATCCAAGGCAAGTTACGTTGCCCAAACTAAGTACTAGAAATCCTACCAAACTTTATAAGTTATAGTAACGAAGTATAGATAATAAAGATAAATACCAACCAATACAACTAAGTAGTAAATATAGATATATTATCTTATAGCAATTTTCCAAATTGCTCACTTCTTCTTCTTTCCTTTCAATAAGTTCTTGATGCCCTTCCCGATTGACCTTAATCCACCACGTTTCTCATCTCTCAATTGAACTTGACGGTTGATAATTTCGGTTTGATGAGTATAAAAAGGTTCCATGTCTGGGTTAATATTAGGTGGATTAGAAAAGACTCAAGGAACCTCATTTGTCAATTGGTTGACAAAACGAGTGGGGGAAGGAGTGCTTGCACGCGAAGCCCCTTCGTCATTTCCATCATTATCATCATCGTTGGGATGAGAGGAGGATGGCTGACCGAAGGCAGATGAGGAAGAAGTAGAAGACCGACCTCTTCTTATGCCATAATCCTTTCGAGTCTTTAGCTCTTGATGAGAGACAAGAGGATACATGACACGATCGCACAAGACATAACGATCACTTGACAACTCAGGATTTACAGATATGACATACTTAAACAATTGGGTTAATAACATACCGTATGGTAGAATTAACCGAGGTTATTTAGTGACAAACTCCATGCGTTTTGCAATAAAATATGCAAGATTGTAATGCTCAGACTTAGCAATACAATAGAGCATGTGACAAAGACACACGGGGACATGATCCCGATTACCTCCCATACAAAAGACATTTTCCCGAATTATTTTGACCCAAGTTTTCATTATAGAGACGATTTCACGAGTTAAAATTTGGTTTTCTTCAACATCAATGACTTTGTCATGACGGATACGAGTGACCAGACCCTTGCGTTCCTCTTGAATACAGTTTTTGATTTCATCGGGACAAGTGGGGTTCGTTTGATAGGGACCACTCGTAGGAACACTATATCGCAAGTCGTCAAGTGACCACTTATCGGTAAAAGAGCAAGCACCATTAAAGGGAATACCAAGAATTTGACCAAATTCTTCAATAGTGTAAGTGATGCGATTGTCGTAAGGGACTTCTACAAGAAGTTTTACAACTCCCTAGGAAAAGTACCAAACCGTTGTAGTAGTAGTATAGGCAAGACTCTGGGGTTGTTGTCGTTCTCTAAGGGAATAGGTTGGGAAGGCTTGATCATGATCTAACAGAATTCTAGGGGTTGAGAGAAGATTATTTTTGTATTTTTATGTTTTATGAAAGCAGGTAAATCTATGGTTTGAGAGGCTGGTTTGTTTAACTAATAACTATTATCTAATCTATTGGTGATAAATTTATGATAATTAAATGTATTTACTTAATCATGCACTACTTATCAGATTGGTTCTCCTAATCCTGTTGCCTTGTCACACTTATGATGATATGTGTAAGTATTTCCTAGGTCATGAACGGATTATACGAACCCGCCGTCTATTTAATATTCTGTTAGGGCAACGCACAAGTAAGGTAGTATGAAGACTGTTACCCAATGGTATCCTTTCTACGCACTTGCGTTTCCCTAGACGTGTCTACAGTGATACAGACAAAAGCTGGTTTTCTAGAACCTAACGCGCACAATCATCAATCAAGAAGCAACAATAAAAGGATCTACAATTTGACTTTTATGCAATCATAAGCAAATACAAAGGAGGGTTTAGCCTCGCATGTTATAATGAAAGCAAAGAGATAAATCAATCACACAACACATAGACATATTCAATGATTAATGATAGATAACCTTACTTGAATTAAAACATGGATTAAAGGTGGTACAATAGGGTTTTGAGGCCCAAAAAAAGACCTATGAAGCTGCTACAAGAGCTAGGGTTCATCTCCCTAAAGTTATACAAAGTTACACACTTAAAACCCTAAAATCGGTTTAGTATATATAGAGATATCGCTGCAATGACGTCGCGTTGTAATCCTGACGCCGTCGCTATGTGGATGATTCTAGATCCTCATTAAGTCGGCCACGTCTTGACGCCGTCACTAAATCTTTGATGCCATCACTAGATGGATCACGACGGCGTTGCTTTATGCCTGCGACGCCGTCTCCATGCTGTGAGAACAATATTTCTTCATGGATTTGGTGCAGGTCCGTAATCTTGTCCGTTTCTTCTCCAAATGAGCCCAAGTCACGTGTATTTCCTCCAAATGCCATCCATGTGCTAAAAACCTAAAAACAAACAATTAAGCACATAATCTGGCCATATTTGCATGATTTAGGGGGTTAAATGACCCCGAAATAGTATATAAAATGACACCTAATCAAATACCCCTACACTTGGGATTTGCTTGTCCTCAAGCAAATGGGCTTTTCTACCTAGACAATAGAAATATAAGGGTCATTTAACCTACTCTTTAAAAGTATTTTACAACACAACCTTCTAGACCTCGTAATTAAAAGCATATAAAGTATATACTAGCACCTCACATAAGTGTTTGGGATTCTCTCTTTCACTCGGGTGTATAATAAATTATAACATAATAGGGAAACAGAAAATCAACACTCATTACCTGTCATAGCATATAAATTACCATAGGCTTGGTAAAGGATCAAACCTCCACCGCTAAATGCAAGCATTATTCATTACTATCTAAGAGGTCTTTTAAAAGGTTATGGGGTGTAGGTGTAAGATAACATATAATGGAAACAAAAACGGATGGGATACATTTGGGTGGCTTTGGGTAAATTTGGAGTGGAAGAGTTAGCTAATTATTTATACGAATACACGCTGGTATGGTTGCTAAGCCAAGACTCGGACGAAGATATACAAACTCTACACAACTCTACATCAATCTCTTTCTTTTTCTTTTTTTCAAACATAATACATCATAATATGGGGTTTATAACACATACCCCTACACTTAAGCTTTTACATACTCGATATTTACAATCTAACTAATGACTCGTATTGAGATGTGTAACAAACATATGGGGGTATTGATTTAACTTGTCTTCCCTATTCTTCCGTGAAATAAATACTACCATGAATCCCAATCGTCCCAAAACTGTATTTACAAGGATAAGGACTTAGCAACCGTGTACTCAATAATAAACTTGGGTTAAAACAATAATGTACTAAAAGCGAGTACATACAAGGTAGGCTAAGGCAATTTGGGTGTAACGATTGGTTTAAGGGTTAACAAGGCTCTTCATTAATAATCTAGAATCCACTAGAAAATTATGAGAACCGTGAAAAAGGATAGGCTCGAAGGGCTGTACTAGGAGTATCCTGCACTAAAAATGACTGCATGGCAAGGGCGTGGGATAGTTATATGATCGGTGTGACCATAATAACAATTACAGGTTTAAAACATGGGTTAATCCTAGTGCCTCTTATCTAGCAAATCCTAATACTTACTATGCGGTCTCGGAATGCATCACAAAAATAAGTTCTAGAATTTAATATACTACCGGTACACTCATATAATTTAATACCGATCTCAATGCTCCAAAAAGGCGACAAAACCACATATACACATCCGTAACGACAGAATAGACACACATGATTGCTCACTCCTTAACTCAAGAAAGCTAAAGGTATAAACTATCTTATGTATCAATAATAGATACCCGAATTCTTATAGATCTAAAGGCAAACCTCACATTTTTGGGGTGGAATTCTAAGGGTTTTTGTGCTAGTCATATAAATTCCTATCCATGAGACACTATTAATACTCGGTTTTCGTCGGTATGTGTCATAAATTTTTTTAAATTTGGGTTAAAATCACCTTTTTATGCTATGTTTCGATATATTACCTATCATTTCAAGGACAAATCAAATGGCAAATGAAAGAATAGTTTCTAAGGCTTATTTCAGCCTACACTTAAGTTGAACATTGTCCCCAATGTTCTATAGAAGTACCCGTAAAAACGAATAAAAGGAAAATAAAACAAGTAAAAGAAACTAGTACTCCCCTGGTTTGCTCAATAAGGGAGAAGAAACATGCGATAACTGGTTAAATCGTCCTCCAAGGATCATCCAATGAAAACATCCTAAGATCTTCCAAGCTCCTTCTTATAAAATATAACCTGTAATCATAGACAAAGACAACTACACCAAGTGTAAAATCCATGGGATAGATATACATACAATAAGAGTTTAGGGTTTCGACTCTATAAAAATAGTAAAGATAGGATGAGAGAATTGTTAAACTCATGGCTTTGCAGGTTTATAAAAGAATTTAAACTTTCTTAAGTGTTATACAAGTTATATTTTCAAAAATACTTAAATTTTTTGAGTTTTCTTGTAACTGGGCATTTGACGCCGTCAGGAATATCCTAACCCCGTCACAAGTGTCGTGGTGATGGCGTCGCGTGTAAATCGTGACGCCGTCTCCACACTTTGTGAAAACTCAAATTTCGTTTTTGATGAAAAATTTCCTGCACTCATTCTTATAAGTTATTTTCCTATACAAAATACTGCATAACAACTTGAGAATTAATAATTCAATCATATGACTCGAAACTGAGGCGGATTAATCTAAACAATTTATTTTAAATGTTTGAATTTGGTTCTAAAAACCAGATATTTCCCCTACACTTATTTTGTTGCAAAATACCTTTAATTGCAAATAAGACAAAGTTACAAACAAACAAAGCATGATTACAAAATAATTCAAACATAATAAAACAAACAATAAAGAATTAAAACACAAGACACTCCTAATATGCGAGAAAAGTAAATATTGGGTTGCCTCCCAAGAAGCGCTTTTCTTTATTTACGAGTCTTGTAGCTAGACTCGAAGTCACACGTCCTTACGTGACTTCTCCTTCATCATCCATTCCGGTTGCATACTCGGGTCCAAGCTTTAAGCATTCTTTGTAAAATCCTAATATTTTTCTCATTACATACTCCACCCTTCTTCTGTTGTCTTCCTCATTTCTAAGGTAGACTGACTTCGTGTGTTCTTTTTCTAAGTCTGATAGGGAGTTATATGGGGCATCTTATAGGCAATTTCGTTGGTCACATTGGTGAATCTCACTACTACTTCAGGTGGGTCATGAGTCATGTTGGATATTTCAATGATGGGTTTTCCTAGCACTACTTGTGATAGCCTAGGGTCTATAATCGAACTAATATCCTCAACAATCATAAACTCTAAGACATAAGTGAAGTTCCCTACGAAGACATGCATTCCCTTAATTCTTCCCATGAAGTTACTCACTCCTCCATTCGCATCTTCCCTAGGGTTGAGTTTGCTTCCCATGATCCAATTATACATCATTCGGGTCATGACATTCAAAGGAGAGTTGAGATCTATGTAGGCTTTTTCAACATGCACGTGTCCAATGTTGCATGTTATTTTGAGGTTTGATGGGCATCCTTCTGTGATGATGGGGTTCCGTAGAAATATAGAAGGGATTGGTCCACACATAAGGTACTTGTGATAAGCTAGTTCACTCTTAGTTGGTAACATGTCAAAATACTCTACTTCTTGTTCTCCTGCTTCGGGTTCCTCCTTGCAGGAATCGTCATTCTTCCGAACTATCTCAATAAACATTACGTCGCCGTCATCCTCTTTGGTGGAAACTAGTTCGGTGTGGGATGATTGCCTTCTTTGTTTGTCCTTCGCCTCATTTTCTATGGTTGATCCTGACTTCGTGTCGTTAGTTTTCCTAGTACTGATTGGGAAGTTATATGGGCATCCATTATAGGCATTTCCGTTTGGGTCACAAGTGGTGAATCTCACTACTAATTAGGTTGGGTATGAGTTCATGTTGGAATATTTCAATGATGGGTTTTCCTAGCACTACTTGTGATAGCCTAGAGTCTATAATCGAACTAATATCCATCTAACAACGTCCTTAACTCATAAGACATTAAAGTGAACACGTTCCATACGATAGACTTGCTCATTTCTTAATTACTTCCATGTAGTTACTCAACTCTCAATTCGCATTTCACTTAGGGTTGTGTTTGCTTCCATGATCCAAATTTACATCATTACGGGTTACTTGACATTCAAAGGAGAGTTGGACTCTATGTAAGGCTTTTTTCTCAACATGCAAGTGTCCTATGTTGCATGTTATTTTGTGTTTTGATTGGCATCTTCTGTGATGATGGGGTTCCGTTAGAATATCTTAGATAGGGATTGGTCCACACATAAGGTACTTGTGATAAGCTAGTTCACTCTTAGTTGGTAACATGTCAAAATACTCTACTTCTTGTTCTCCTGCTTCGGGTTCCTCCTTGCAGGAATCGTCATTCTTCCGAACTATCTCAATAAACATTACGTCGCCGTCATCCTTTTTGGTGGAAACTAGTTTGGTGTGGGATGATTGGGGAACCAATCCGAACGTTTCAAAAAATGAATTGAGTATGCGGACTTTTTTGGTAATGAATGAAACATATGGATCAGGCGGTGTAGGAGGGTTGACATGGATATTTTCTGGGTTGTCCTTCTCTTCTTCCTCTTCTGGTTCGTCATTTTGGGGTTCATTTGGTTGCTTGGGACATATTGTGATGGCGTTGATCAAACCATGGACAATGGTTAAGCATTGCGGGTCTTCAGTTGGGTTAGAACGAGCAGACAAAACTGGATAAGTACTCAGTTTCGGGTTCTTAACCGTGTCGCTAGGTAGTGTTCCCGCAATTTGATCGGTGATGGCCTTCAACACTTTGTCGACTTTGTTGGTCATCTTATTCTGTTGTTGTTTGAAATCAGCTTCAAACTTGGACAGTCTAGCGTCTTGAGATGCCATGAAGTTGGATACCAATCCTTCCAGATTTGATTGATTGTTAAAGCTTTGAGGACGGTTGTTGAAGGAATGGTTCGGGATTGAACCATTGGGTTGGAACCGGTTAGGTGGGTTTAAAAAATTATTTTGAGAATTTTGGGGTTGTCTCCACCTAAGGTTTGGGTGACTTCTCCATGATGGATTATAGGTGTCACTAAGATTGTTTTGCTCTGGCTTGAAAGTATACCACTTACCTCCCGCTTCATCGGTACACGAGGATGCGTATTCAACAAAGGCTTGTTCGGGATCTTCCATGCAATACTGAGTGTCGTAAGGAGCACTGCAGATCTCACATGAGGTAGTAACTTTGTTCACCTGAGTAGGTTGTATCGGAGCAATATGAGCTTCCATCAAGCGTTGGACTTGATTTTCAAGCTCGATTAAACGGCGGTCGGATGTACTCGGGACATCTTGGGGCAAAGCGATTGCCTTGACCGGCTTAGCGAAATCTCTTGGGTCGTTCTAACTTTCGTTGTCATAGATGGCAAGGTCCTCTAACAATGCCCAAGATTCTTCGGTGTTTCGGTCATGAAGCTTACCACCGGCCGATTAGTCAACGGTTCGTCTTGTGATAGGATTGACATGGTCATACAAAATTTGGACTTGGAGCCAAATTTGTACTTTGAGCCAAAGGTCGATGCCATGATGAGGGACATTTTGTAGTAAGTCCTTGAAGTGAGTCCATGCTTCAGAGAGAGATTCTCCATGATGTTGTTGGAACATCAGGATATCATTGCGGAGTTTTGCGGTCCTTCCTGGTGGAAAGAATTGAGCAAGGAAACGAGTAGTATTCAAGCCAGTTGCTAGCTTGATCACGAAGGGAAAATTAAAATAAACGCAGGAGCGTTCTTTCCCAATTTTCACCGTCAAGGTCAAGTGAGTCCATAAGTTTTAAGAAATCCTTGAGGTGTTGGTTTGGATCCTCGGACCGAAGTCCGTGGAATGAGCATCCATTTTTCACCAACCAAATGGCGTCGGATCGAAGAGGTACCACGTTGTTCTCTACGAGGAGCTCAATGGTATTCCTGTAGCCCTCGTGGCTAGGTTTGGAGTAGTCTCCAAGAGTACGGATAGGATTCTCGTCTCCCATGGTGGTTGACGAGAATGTATTACGAAACAAATAACACAAAGAAAAGATAGACTACGAGAAAGCTAATATGTGGAAATTAAATTCTTACTTGAAAGGATTCAAGCAAGTAGAACTAAGCTAAACTATGATCAAAACCTAACTAGTCCCCACGCAGCGGCGCCAAAAACTTGATGCGGTTGTCGTAAGGGACTTCTACAAGAAGTTTTACAATTCCCTAGGCAGAGTACCTAACCGTTGTAGTAGTAGTATATGCAAGACTCGGGGTTGTTATCGTTCTCTAGGGGAATAGGTTGGGAAGGCTTGATCACAGTCTAACAAAATTCTAGGGGTTGAGAGAAGATTATTATTATATTTTTATGTTTTATGAAAGCAGGTAAATCTATGATTTGAGAGGTTGGTTTGTTTAACTAATAAGTATTATCTAATCTACTGGTGGTAACTTTATGATAATTAAATGTATTTACTTAATCATGCACTACTTATCAGATTGCTTCTCCTAATCCTGTTGCCTTGTCACACTTGTGATGATATGTGTAAGTATTTCCTAGGCCATGAACGAATTACACGAACCCGTCGTCTATTTAATATTTTGTTAGGGCAACACACAAGTAAGGTAGTATGAGGACTATTACAAGGCCCCTAAGAGTCATTAAATGCATGTGAAATATCTTAAGAGGGGTCAACCATATAAAGGGGCAAGGTAGTATGAATACAGTTACCCGATGGTATCCTTTCTACGCACTCGCGTTTGCATAGACGTGTATACAATGATACAGACAAAAGCTAGTTTTCTAGAACCTAACGCGCATAATCATCAATCAAGAAGCAACATTAAAAGGATCTACAATCCGAATTTCATGCAATCATAAGCAAATACAAAGGAGGGTTTAGCCTCGCATGTTATAATGAAAGCAAAGAGATAAATCAATCACACAACACATAGACATATTGAATGATTAATTATAGATAACCTTACTTGAATTAAAACATGGATTCAAGGTGGTACAATAGGGTTTTGAGCCCTTAAAAATGACATATGAAGCTGCTACAAGAGCTATGGTTCGTCTTCCTAAAGTTATACAAAGTTACACACTTGAAACCCTAAAATCAGTTTAGTATATATTGAGATATCGTTGTGATGACCTCGCATTGTAATCCTGATGCCATCGCTACGTGGATGATTCTAGATCCTCATTAAGTCGGTCACGTCCTGACACCGTCACTAAATCTCTGACGCCGTCACCAGATGGATCACGACGACGTTGCTTTATGCTTGCGACGCCGTCTCCACGCTTTGAGAACAATATTTCTTCCTGGATTTGGCGTAGGTCCGTAATCTCGTCCGTTTCTTCTCCAAATGAGCCCAAGTCACGTGTATTTCCTCCAAATGCCATCCAAGTGCTAAAACCCTAAAAAC
Source organism: Tanacetum coccineum (assembly GCA_026074375.1). Taxonomy (NCBI): domain Eukaryota; kingdom Viridiplantae; phylum Streptophyta; class Magnoliopsida; order Asterales; family Asteraceae; genus Tanacetum; species Tanacetum coccineum. Next base: position 18,064 of record BQNB010060233.1, read on the forward strand.
AAACGATTAAGCACATAATCTGGGCATATTTGCATGATTTAGGGGGTTAAATAACCCCGAAATAGTGTATAAAATGACACCTTATCAGTAAGAGAAGAATCAGTTTTGGATGACAAACTCGATTAGCATTTGACCCTATAAAGTATAGTTGACTCGGTACTAACTATAGAATTTGAGGATAAAACATGGACAAATTTGTTCATTGATTTTAAGAAGATACTTAAACCCAATATTACTAAACATGGACTCAACATAAACCAAATCGTCAAAATCTGGAAAAACTACCCGACCTTCATGAATGCAATGATTTTTAATATTTATAAGCATTTCTCTTAAAGGTGAGGTGTATTCATGTGAAATTATTAGAATGTAGATTTTTTGTGTTTTGGTGATCTTCAGCAGTTTTACGAGGCATGGTTACCTAAAAGAAGAATAAACTCATGTCTTATTATTATGAACTCATAATGTTAACAAGAACTCGTGCTTAGTGTGTGCCTATATGCAACGAATGTGGAGTTGCGGCTAACTCGACTCTAAAACAAAACCTATGAGTTAACCCAAACACTCCTTAATTTAATTTTACTCATCCAAACATGTCAAAAAATACATATGAATTATGTATCTCGAATTTTGTTCATGAGATCATTATGCATGTATTCAAAAATGTTTTTCGGATGTATTAACAACGCATCAAAACAATTCTATGGTGTTCCTAATGTAGGTGATTTTGAGATAAAATTAGGGTCCTGTGCGAAAAACAATTTTTGACAAACACACTTTAATTATGCAAATCCTATGTCTATAGGGAGCATATTAGTTATACATTACGTTATTATAATCCTAATTGCACACAAACACAAGAAAAATGAAAATCCCTAATTTTGAATTTTTGTTCAACATGAACCCTAGACACAAATTTGAAAGAAAATAGATGAAATGACTTACAATTGATGATCTTTATGATGTTAGGATTGATTATTAGTGTTGATTTGATCTTTAATTTGTGTTTTAGTGGTTGATTTTAAGGTTTGGTGGTTTTGGGTTCGTGGTTCGACAATGGCTGAAGAAAGGGGGTGTTAGTTTTTGTGTTTTACAAAAATAAGGGTGACAGACTTTTGTTTTTGTCTGGTGGCAGTCCCATATCAATCTGGGGGCCACCTGATTAAATTCGGGAACCGCCCTAGATATGGGGGCCGCCATCAACAAATGTTCTTTGACTAAAAATTTTATTGTAAGAGTGACGTTTTAATTTGCATTTCACGAATTAAAAATGCTTAAAGTACTTTGGACGAAGTATTTAAGTTGTCATGACACAGAGTGGAACACGGACTAGAATCGAGACAGAAGAAAAGAGAGACATTTTATGGAATGTGTTCCATCATTCCTAAACTAAGACGTAGATAGTTAAATGATTCACGTTTAAGGGGTTTAGTAAGAATGTCAGCGATATTGTCGACGGACGACACTTTTTCGATAGAGATATGTCCTTTTTGGACATTATCACGAAGAAAGTGGTGACGAATTTCGATGCATTTAGTTTGAGAGTGTTGCACCGGGTTTTTGCTAAGGTCAATCGCGCCTTTATTGTCGCACATGATCGGGACGTCGTCGAGTCAAATGTCGTAGTCGATAAGAGCTTGTTTCATCCATAGTGCTTGTTGGCATGCCTTTTTGGCGCTTACGTATTCGGCTTCGGTAGTGGATATAGTAAGAGCGGTTTGTTTCTTCGAGAACCAAGATGTCAAACAACATCCCACGAACGTACAAATACCACTAGTGCTCTTTCTATCCACATAATCTCCCGCATGATCAGAGTCGGCATATACTACGGTTTTTATGTCGGTCCCCTTAGGATAGAGAAAAAGTATAGAGAAGGAATGGAATTGAACGGTTGATTCAATGTGTAAACCAAATGAACCAACACCCTCCCTAACATGCTAGGGAGGGGTATTTATACTAATACTATACCCTTTAGGTGTTTAGGGTTTGTAAGGTGGACCGAACTCGGCTTTGGTTGGGCTTAAGGCCCGTAACACGTACAATATTATCTTAACTAACGAGCCCGTGTCCATTTCTAGTCTATTACAAACATTACAAAGTTCCTTTAACATAATGACCTGACTGATGACATCAAATAACGTCACTTTTATAGCATCATTTATCCCAGCTAAATTGCTCATTTTATGCATGAATTGGTACTTAATTATTTATATTAGTTATTTACAGTAAATATCGAGCAATTGGTGAAGTTTAAATAAAAGGCGCGCATTTTGGAGTTTAAACAAAGAAATCAAGAATCTATTGTTCTGACAACCAATACACTGTATCCATCAAGGAAGATACGGCGTATATGCGCCTGAACTTCACAAGAAACAACGAAGACATAAAGACTAATATGTCGTATACAGAAGACTCCATACGCCGTATTCACTAGCGGTTCATGAAAGATTCTGGAAAATATTTATCGTGGTCCCCACTCCAAGAAAACCCCAATACGCCGTATTGACAACTTCTAATACGGCGTATCAACTTGATTCCAGAGGGTATAAATACAAACCTTACATACGAATTTTAAACTGATGCGTATTTTGTTTTAAATATATTTTTACCAAGTTTTAAATTTATAAAATTCGTTTACCGATACACGCACTAACGGGCAGAGAACCCGGTCGTATATAGTACAGTATGTTGGTAAATCCGAGGTCGTCCTAAGAGCTAAGGTTAAATAGTTTAATTTGATTATTGTCACATTGGAAAATGGTTTTTAGATTGATTTTAAGAATTACAGAAAAGTAAATGCAATAAAATAAATGGATAGAAGATATCAGGGAGAAAGGCGTGCTAACCTAACCATTTTATTACCAATACTATGATTACATTTTCCTGTGCAATGTTCAATTATAAGTTTCATTAGTGGTTCTAAAGTCGACATACCCGAATTTTCATTTAAGGTATGTCCTATGCTTACACTGCAATCCCACATTCCCCTATGATCACACGAGCAGGGCATCCAATCTTGCAGTGGTTAAATTCCAACTACCCTTAAGACTAATCTATAATCTAAACCGATTATTAACCCTTTTTGAAAGAGTTCCCATACTTTTTAAGTATTTAATGTGACAAAGGCAGTAATCTGGTTAATTCCTACACTAGGGATAGATGTCAAGCTACTCTAGTACCCTACTAATCTCACGTTCAACATGGTAAGTCTAATATCAGGATTAACAAGATCTAAGCCACCCTTTATACTACCAAAACATAAGGATCAATGAAAGGCTATAAGGATAACTAACATAACCATAATTAAACAGGAAATCATAATCATAACAATAGTAGATACATGGTTAGGCCAGCACTAGGAGTGCTTAGCCGTTCATGGTAACAGCAATGCAAGAATTAATGAATAAAAACATGTATTGAATCATCATAATTCTTATAGAGAATGAAATGAATGATTAAATACAATAATTGTGTAAGTGACTTCTCCCTTGGACCTTATGATGAAATTCTTCGAACCTTGAGGATTTGGTTCACCCCTTAGAATTGTGTGTAGAGTGGTGGAAGTGAGTGATGCTGAATGAGCCGGAGGTGGGCTCTATTTATAGGCTTTGAAATGTTTACAGTGTAAGCCTTGTGAGATGTTACGCCATAATCTTGCTACGTAATCTTCCAATCTTCTAGGCATAAAATGATGTTACGGCATAACCTTGTCGCCTATGTTACGCCGTAATGCTGACTAAGATAAATCATCTCTTGTAAAATTGAATGTTGCGGCATAAAGTAGGAGAGGCTTTACGCCGTAAAGGGTGTGATGACTTGTTTCTTCGTGGGAGTATGTTACAGTGTAATCCTTCGGGGATGTTGTGCTGTAAACTGCCTTGGACTCTCCACTTTAGTGCATTTCATGTCCAAATCCCTTGTCGTTTTCTAAAATGCTCACTTGGTCCCTGAAAACTAATAATAAATAATTATGTAACGTTAACAACATATTTGTAAGCATTTTTATAGGGAATTTGATATTAAAATGTATTAACTATTTGATTTTATCAAATATCCCCCCACTTGACTTCTACTTGCCCTCAAGTAGAACCGTTTAGAATAATTCATAAAAAGATTTCCCCAGTTTGACTTAAAGAAATGCATTTATAAGTTACTTATGCTAGAAAACATCAGAGCCGAACACCTCACAAAAAGGGGATAAAAAATACTCAACTCTCATTACTAATCTAAGTGTTCAATTTCGGGGTGATCACTCAATTTCACGGACATAGTATGTGTTTTATCATAAGCTTGGAAAGTACACAAGTCTCCACCAACTAGAATTAGGATCTAAACAATCTTCAAGGCAACATGGGTGACATTTGGTTTATTGGGTGATATAAAGGGTTAGAATAGACTTGGGATGCACTTTTAATGGTTGTTAAGATAAAAACACGAAACAAATAGTCTAAAGTAATCTAATGCTGCGATAACTAGCTACTGTCCATCCAAGGTCTAAGAGTCTGGGTTTGAAAACATGATCTTCAATAATGGGCTACTAGCTCCATTCTTCATATTTGTTGAGATGGCTTGGTGCAATAACGGGCTACTAGCTCCATAATTTTTAACTTATTTTGCACCATCTTTATTTTTGAGCACATGGGTGGCTTTTTATTTGCACCCTCTTTTATCTTCTTTTTCTTTATGGATAAAACATGCAAATGCTACAGGAGTTTATATCTTTTTATTATTGCCCCTGCAACATTTGATATTATACGCACATCCCCCAACTTGAGATGAACAACGTCGAAAGTGATGACATAGGGGATCTTTATAGATCATAACTGATTAGTCTTCCACGAATGCATAAAATTCTCGTTCCCATTCCCCCGAACCATGGACTTAAGTAGCCAGAGATTTCAATACAAAGAAAATAAAGACTACAGGGTAGGCTAAGGCGAAATGGTGTAACGAAACATATAGGGTTTAAACAGGATTGGCTTGACAAGGTGATCTAGGGGTATCTTGCACTGGTAGTGAGCGCAACTAGGGTTTTACACAGGGAGGTCAACAAGTCAGTGTGACAAGCCGATAAACACATACACGTAAAGGCTTTTTGGGTGATTTCCTAAAATATTGCTTTTTTGAACAGTCTATTCCAACTAACCAATTAGGTCTTAACAAGATGTACATGCCAAGTTCTAAAGTCTACAATACTACCGGCACTCATGTATTTGGTAGATTTTATGTATAATAGATGAAAACGGAATATTAGGCTTAATCTCACCAAATTAATTATAGGATAATAATGTGCTCGGCAAAGATATATTCTAGTTTAGTAAGAAAAACATGTTTAAAATTTAAAATTGGCACCATTTTTGAAAGAAAACTAGTAAATCGAAGGCAATTGCAAAAGACTCCCCTGAGTGTTGCTCTCTTCTCCGAGTGATAATTGCAAGAGTTGACTTCTTGCAAAGTGTCTATAGAACAACCTCGTTTCCCCTGAAATCACTAGACAACAAAGAGCATTAAACGTTCATGGATAAATATACGCTACAATCTAACTTACTTTCGTAGGAATCACGGTTGCATTTAGCATATGCAACAAGCCTTTTAAACCACTTGGTGCCCCAAGTGGATGAGTGAAGTCTCGTGAGGGTTTCTAGAGAACATACCCACAAAATTCATTTACTTGTACACGGCTTTTGAAAAGGTTTCAAACTTATTTTAGTTTTTCAGAAAGGGTTTTACGACGTAACCATGGGTTTGGTTACGGTGTAAACATGTGGTTTTAAAATTTTGAAATTTTGAACAAAAAGGTTACGGTGCAACTAATGCAGGACATTTTGCCATAATGATATCTGTTATGGTGTAACCTTTGTGGTTATGCCTATACAGAACCTTTCTACCACATGAAAACGAGTCAAGGAGACCTCAAATTCCATTTCTTTGTAGAGAGAACCTACAAAATAAAGTGAGAAACCAACAAAAACCTACTATAATTCAAACTCCTAAATGCATTTTATTAATTAAAGACGGGTTGTCTCCCAATAAGCACTTTTGTTTATTACCGAGTCTTTAAGTTAGACTCATCCTACCTCTATGTTTTCCTAGTGGCTCCTCCTTCTTCGTCCATCTCCCTCCTAGTTTTTTCAATGAATTTAGATCTGTTAACTCTTCCTAATGTAAGGATGTCTTTGATTTTTTTAGTTATGCTTATGAAACTTTTCCTATTTTTGAATGTGTATCGATGAACTTCAAAAGTTTCACTTTTAACCAACAGAGGTGTGTAGTCCATCTCTTCTATTCCATTTTGCTATAGCTCTTCTTCCTCAAATCCTTTATCATACCATAGTTTGGTTGAATCATGAAACTTTTCGCATTTCTCCCATACTTCTTCCAAGGCATATCTTTTTCTTCCTGCTTTTAACTCATATTCATTTTCCAACTGCTTAATCTCATCGTCAAACTCTTCCTTGTATACCTTAAAATTCCTAGAGTATGGGTTATCCCTTGTCCTTTCAAAGTTACCTTCAAAATCAAAGTTTTCTTTTCCCATTCTTTAAATAAATTATCCCTAAGACGTGGTTTTTTAAGTTGTGTTTGGGGGACGTCAGGGAAGTAGGTGTTTATGTGTAAAGTGTCATTTGGTATGTTATCATAGTCGTGGGATTTTTCATGGTGAGAGTCGTATGGGTCTACATACTTTGTGGTTTTAATGTTAAAGTCGTAATTCTGTGCTACCCATTCGTAGTATTGTCGTTCATGAGTTATATCGTCAATATTCTTGTTCCTATGCCTTACTTTAAGGAAGTCAGCAAATTTCATCCTATTTCCCTGTACATTCTATCTCTCATGATCTCAAAAACATACCCATTGCTTGAGCATCCTATTTTTTTCTTTTCCAGAAATAGCATCATGCCCACTACAAAAGCTTAAATCGGGATTGCAAGTAGGCCATATCTTGCAATCTTCTTCGCAGATTTTAAAGGTTACATGAACAGGTTTGAAAACATGTCATCTTGATACTACATCTTTCGAGAGATGGCTTCCTACTTCATCCTCTTGACTATCATCACTTGAATCAACAGTGTCTATGCTTTCCTCGCTATAGTGAAGGGTTCTTTGTTCCAATGGAAGGGAATCATCACTTTCAACTTCATAAGGATTAAAGTATTCTCCTGTCTGTATAGAGCTTGCCATGTAAATTTTTTCATGAGGAACTCTAGAGTGACATATTTCTCCATTCGTATCAAACTTTACTTTTTCATTGCCTATTCCTAACGAAATTTCTCCCTGAAAACATCTATCTGAGCATGTATCGTGGCCAAAAATGGTCTACCCAAAAGCATTATTTTGTTAGGTCCTTCTAGCGTGTCAATAACTACAAAATCAGAACGGAACAAGAACTTATCAATTTTTACTGGGATATTTTCCCCAATTCCTAATGGGGCCTTTTTTTGTCATATCAGCCATTTCAACAACCATGCTGGTTTTCTTAAGGTTAGTCAACTTCAAATGTTCAAATATTGATTTAAGCATCATATTAATTCCTGCTCCTACATCAGCCATAACATATATCTTAAGATTACTAATAGTGCAAGGAAGAGTAAAACCTCCTGGGTTTATTTCATTAGACTGTTGCTTGCATGGTAAGGTTTCTGAACTTTCCCCTTTTTCTTCTTCTGCTACGAAGGATACCAGAAGGTATTTGAGATTTTTTATAAATTAACTTACACTCTTCAACCACTATTTTAAGGATGTCAATCAAAGCGTCTTCTTCTTCCTTATCCTTCCCAATCATGTGTTTATTCATTTCTGCATTTAACCAGTCATCTACATCTTCGTCAGAACTCACTTCTTTTGTTTCATAATGAAAGTTAGGTGTCGAGAGTTGACAATCATTAGGGTCTTTTTCTAAAGGTTCATGTATATCATTGGTAAGTGGTCGAGTAGGTTTAAAACAAGAAGGGAATGAGGGAAAATAATCATTGGTTTTTAGTTTGTCGGGTTGATGCTTGTTTTCCAAGATCTTACTTTCTCCAAGGTTGGTTGATTCTGAATTCCTAGTATATGATTTAGCATAATCCCAAGGATTCCTTTTTATTTCTGCCTCATACTCCATATATTCTGCAATAGTCATGTCTTCGATATCCTTTGTAATCATCCTACCGAATTCAGTTCTAACCATTCCTTATGTTTGGCTTTCCTGTGTCAACATTAGGTATTGTTCAATGGTAAGGTTTTCAATATCTACCTCGTTCATCATGTTTCCTGAGAAATCAATTAAAATTTTAGAAATCAAACTACAACTAAAATTAGCTCCCCGACAACGGCGCTAAAAACTTGATGCGTAAATTGTTTTAAATAATATTTTACCAAGTTTTAAAATTTTAAAACTTGTTTACCGATACACGCACTAACGGGCAAAGAACCCAGTCGTATGTAGTGCAGTAGTTTGGTAAATCTGAGGTCGTCCCAAGAGCTAAGGTTAAATAGTTTAATTTGATTATTGTCATGATTTGAAAATGGTTTTAGGTTTGATTTTAAGAACTACAAAAAGTAAATGCAATAAAGTAAATAGACAGAAGAATTCAGGGAGAAAGGCATGCTAACCTAACCATTTCACTACCAATGATACGATTACATTTTCCTGTGCAGTGTTCAATTATAAGTTCTATTAGTGGTTCTAATATCGACAACCCGAATTTTCATTTGAGGTTTGTCCTATACTTACTTTGCGACCCCACATTCCCCTACGATCACACGAGCAGGGCATCCAAGCTTGCAGTGGTTAAATTCCAACTATCCTAAAGACCAATCTATAATCTATACCGATTATTAACCCTCTCTGAAAGAGTTCCCATACTTTTTAAGTATTTAATGTGACAAAGGCTGTAATCTAGTTAATTCATACACTAGGGATAGATGTCAAGCTACCCTAGTACCCTACTAATCTCAAGTTCAACATGGTAAGTCTAATATCAGGATTAACAAGATCTAAGCCACCCTTTATACTACCAAAACATAAGGATCATTGAAAGGCTATAAGGATATCTAACAGAACCATAATTAAACAGGAAATCATAATCATCACAATAGTAAATACATGGTTAGGCCAACAGTAGGAGTGCTTAGCCGCTCATGGTAACAACAATGCAAGAATTAATGAATAAAGACATAGATTGAATCATCATAATTCTTACAAAGGATGAAATGAACGATTAAATACAATAATTTTGTAAAGTGACTTATCCCTTGGACCTTCTGATGAAATGCTTCGAACCTTAGGGGTTTGGTTTACCCCTTAGAACTAGGTGTAAAATGGTGGAAGTGAGTGATGCTGAATGAGCCGGAGGAAGGCTCTATTTATAGGCTTCAAAATGTTTACGGCGTAACCCTTGTGAGATGTTATGTCGTAATCTTGCTACGTAAGCTTCCCATCTTCTAGGCATAAAATGATGTTACGGCGTAACCTTGTCGCCTATGTTACGCCATAATGCTGACTCAGATAAATCATCTCTTGTAAATTTGAATGTTGCGTCGTAAAGTAGGAGAGGCTTTATGCCGTAAAGGGTGTGATGACTCATTTCTTCATTGGAGTATGTTACGGCGTAATCCTTCAGTGGTGTTACGCCGTAAACTGCCTTGGACTCTTCACTTTAGTGTATTTCATGTCCAAATCCCTTATCTTTTGCTAAAATGATCACTTGGTCCCTGAAAACTAATAATAAACAATTAAGTAACATTTTTAGGCATTTATAACATGTTTATAAGCATTTTCAAAGGGATTTTGATATTAAAATGTATTAACTATTTGATATTATCAAATTAATCTGGATCACATCAACATAAATGTGTATTGACAAAGTTGTAACGGTGGTTGGTTGATATTAAGTTAATTCCTAAGAGTTGTAATAGCGGTTGGTTAAAACTATGTTAATGCATCAGCTACCGATAGAACAAGTAAAGCAAAAACACTAAAACGGGGAGGAAATATACTATTTAAACAGGGGCAAGGTAATTTCGGCATTGTAGGAATCCAGTAGTTGGTTGATCTGCAGAGGTACTTATATTAAAAAACTCGACATTAAGTATTCATGTCATCCTAGAATATATCCTCATTCTAACCTTATGCGATTTCATAGCCAAACACATATCAAAAGTGGTAGGTTCAAACTTAGTTAATGCATAATCGAAAGGGCGCCCTAAAGGTATACAAAAAAATAAGTAGTAGTCTCCCGATGGATTAAGTTTGGACCATATGAACATAAATGGGCTATGTGCATATTTACAGAGTTGTACTAGGGGTAGGTTCGCCATTTAAAAATAATTTAACACTATAAATACCCACATTATTCATCATTTTATACACAATTTTTATATACACTTTCTCTTTCACATACACAAACAGACACACTATGGCTAACGAACAAAAGGAGGTGTGAGATTCTACCATTAAGCGACCACGAACCAAACAAGAACAGGAGCTCCAGTTGGTAAACAATTTGTTGGCTGTGATAACGCGTTATATGCTCCTTAAGTTAGAACATGATCAGGAGGAAAAGAGGGCGCGAACGCTGCCTCTAAACGAGCGATTCAAAACTTTTAGTGTGCAAACTCTGCGTTTGAGCTCCGAATCGGATACGAGTATCTCAAACATCTTGGAGGCCGCTAGGGAAAAGGTGCTTGCGAGCATAAATAAAAGAGAAGAACTCATCAAGACGTACCGAGCAATCTAAAAGCTTTTGTTTTCGCATTGTAATTTTTACTTATCGTTTTCGTAATTTACTTTCAATTATTAATGTAATGTTTTTATTATTAAAGTATGCTTATTATTAAATTCTACCATCAAATATATATATATATATATATATATATATATATATATATATATATATATATATATATATATAATTGTTCTCAAACATGGTAGGTTCATATAACTTAAATGCATAATGTATTGGTCTAACAAGGAAATAAATGTAGGTAATAACTTCATATAAACTTCACCCTCTTATAAGTACTACAACCAATGGGGCTTAATTCCATTAAAAAAAGTATGCATTCATCTTCATCTCACAAGACACCATCAGAAAACTACAAAGACTGGTTGTACAACCAGTATGACGAGTTCCCAGGACCAGACAGTGATGACGAGCTCCCATCAAAAGTAATTGACAACGAGTTCCTATCTAATATTTTAAGAGAAATGGAGGTTTAAAAAAAATTATAATGTTACAGGATCAGTATGACGAGTTCCTAGGACTAGACAGTGATGACGAGCTCCCATCAAAAGTAATTGACAACAAGCTCCCATGTAGTATTTTGAAAGAAATGGAGGTTTTAAAAAGGCAAATTGGATTGTTACAGGAAGAGTTAACTATGCTAAAGTCAAAATCAAATTTCCATGATGGGATTATGGTTGTTTTAGCTACTGTATTTGTGTTTTTTGTTTTTGTATATGCAAAATTCATTACATAATTATTGGAATGAAGTAGGCAAGTATTTCGTTACATGGCTAAAAGATTTAGTTTATATTCTAAGTACGAAGTTAACACAAAACATAAAATCAAGATATATTCATACCAAATTCATCAGTTGCACATACAGTTTGTACCAAATACAAGTAGTGGATCTGCACATACAACCCTCATTACTAGAACCTACAAACTGCCAAAAATGATGCCCTAATGAACAACTAAAATATCTAATCAAAGTTACCAATACTCTTAAATCTAACCTCAGGTAACCTATACTTCCATAAGTAATCAACCATGTGCTCACAATGCGCAAGCCCAACATGGACTGGAGCATGATCAGTACTAACAGATAAGTTTTGACACAACCGGTGCAAAAAAATACAAACCCAAACCCCACAATCCCGATAAGCATCTCCTTGTGTAGGCACATTATCAGCAGCTTCAAATTTTATCTTATAATTCTCAAGTGATATGCTTTTGGCTTTTAAGACCCAACATTCATCTAGGTAAGATGGTATAATATTCTCAAACCTTAATCTTATTTTTTTCCACCATTTTCTATTTTCATTCGGAGGCACACCAAGACTGTCATACAATGTTATCACCCCGGTCATGATATGCAGCACGGCAAGGCAGTAATGTTTTTTGGGTTGATTTGTTGGAATGAAAACCTATATTAAACTATGCATTAATATCCTAAGGTAATAAAAAAATCAATGCATGAAAGTAAAATTTAATAATTACATACCCGGTCAATTTCAGTCTAAGGAATAAGATACTTAACCCTAATAGCTGGCCAGAAAGGCACATCCTTAAATTCCATAACCAACGGACAAAAATATGGGTCGACGATAGCCCAATCCGCATCAGGCTGCCTGAAATACCACATTAAGTCACACCAAATATCCAAGTGCTGCGAAGTTGAAAAAAAATCAATTAAGTATTTTATACGATGGCCAAAATATTTACAAAAAATATCAAACAATAATTTAAAACATACCTTATCAGTTAACCACCTGCTGTTGCAACAACCCAAAAGAGTTAACCAAAAATCGCGATCAACACAGGATCCAGTTTTGCTCCAAGGAAAAATATGGGTAGTCTTTATAGATAAAATACAAATCTTATCAAAATACGGTGGCAATGTGACCTTTCTTTTATGGCTATTAGATGGTCTTGACAAATCCTAACATGATATTAAAAACTAAATTAGTACGTATATAAAAGGTTCAAGTAATAAATTAACAAACTTAAAATACCTCTACCCAAGGATCAACTGTAATTTGATGTATAACAGGCAAATCAACGCTTGTATCAGCCTCTTTTTCGGCACTAGTAAGCTTTCTTTTACGGCATCTATCAGATGATCTTTTAACCTGAAAATTGAATAAACTTGGATAAATAGAACACATTTATAAAAAACTTTATTAAGGTCTTAAATTTTGTACCTCTTTTAAGTCATTATCTGGGATGATTCAACAATCGTTATCTAAATTGGCCATTGGTATGACATTCAACTTCAATCTCTTAGACTGTATTTTCTTGACGATAGGAGTTGTAGATGGTAACAGAGTATATGGGTGTATCACAAACTTCCCTTTCTTAGTTATCCTTTGCAAATGGTGAAAAATTTATTTTAAACAACGAGGTACATTCATGTTTACACTATTTAAGTTCGACGAAACCATCGTTTCAACCTAACAGATAACAATAAAAGGTATATTAATATATAACTAAAATAACATTGTTAGTTAGTCAACATATTTAGAGAAAGTGCCTCCAATGTGAGGGTATATTTGACCATCCACATTCCAATGGTACATTCTATTTGGGACATATAATGTTTCTTACCTATATATTTAATAACCACCCACCCCACTTACCATCTTCTTACCTTTCTTTTATTCTCAGCATATGTATGAACCATAAGACAAATCAACCATGGTTAATTGTTTTTGTGGTAAAAGAGCAAATATCATCATATCGTGGACAAATGAAAACCCTGGTAGGCGTTTTCATGGATGCCCAGTTCATGTAAGTGTTATCTTATCTATTATGATTACACTTTATCTTATTTATACGTTTGTTTTCTACTTATTAGGGTATAGTGGATTGGGTTGATCCACCAATGTGCCATCATGATGTAAACATAATACCAGGACTGTTGAGGGTAAGAAACAGGCAGGAAGCTCAATTGTTGGAAGCTCAGAGGGGACTTCTCAATTGATGGAAGCTCAAAGGGGACGTCAAAGATTGAAGAAGTTGTTGGTTATGTCATGGTTATTTTTTATAGTGTTTGTAATGTTTAATCTCTAAATAAAATTAAGTTTTTGTTTTGGGTTAAAATTACCAAGAAGTTGTATTGCTAGAACCTATGATATTGTAGTACTTTTCAATCTAATGTAATGTAACTGTTTGTAATGTTATTGTTTTTTTTAATTCTTGATTGACTCATATCTGTTGCAATGAACATAAACCAGTGAGCCATGAAATACACACATTTCATAACTGAAATATAATTGGAATACAAGTAAACTGACCCATTTTTTATTGTCCCATATCTCTTGCAATGAACAGGTGCTATTGCCAAAAACAAATCCTTGCAAATAAAACTGACTGATTTTTTTTCTAAACATAACCCACTTCTAATTTGAGGTAATACAGTATCTGTCCCAAAAGCAAATAATAGAAATGAACACACATGATCAAAAGGGTAAACCTATACTAAGGAAAGTATAAAAAACAAAATACTCAAATACTATATTGTATTAGTACAAAAATATTTAATACATTGTCAGGCATTTTCTCCAAACACTCATCTGCACCTTACTTGACTTGATGTTTAACTAGCTTCATTGAATTCTATTCTAATGGAGAGGTTGGGATTATTAAATGGTATGTGCCTTTTAGGGATTTTTTTTCCTATATAAAACAGTTCTGAATATGGAATGGATATACTCATACATATATTACTACTTTAAAAAGCAATAAACTTTTTTTTCCAATGTCTCATAATTCTCTCAGTAACCATTTAGTCGTTGTTTTTCAAAGGGAACTTTACGAGGAGGAACAGTGGGGGTCATTATTCCGTGTTAGTTGTTTCTAAATCTTTGAGCGTATGAGACAAAGAGATGTGGTGATCGGTAACAACGTAGCTCTAGAAAGTCACGAAATTGCTCGTCGTGTTGTTTCATGTCACACCCCCAAACGGGGCCTGGACGAAATACGTGTCCAGAGGTGTGACTTCACTGAATATCTCAAGTATAAAGCATAAAGAACGACCTCTAAGGGTACATTTAAAAATAAATAATGTTGCATAAAATAAAATAATAATAAGTTTTACATCATCTAAAAAGGTTCAAATAGAAACATGCGGAAGCTTTAATAAAGTTTGAAATCGTCAATGGTATTTAAACATAATATAAAACTAGTGACTGGTCCAAGCAAGAACTTCACCTAAATCAAGCAACGACTTCCACGCTAAGCATCTGAGAAAAACATGCTTAAAACGGTCAACATAAAGTTGAGTGAATTCATAGGTTTAATTTAAGATAACAGTGGACCACAAGATTTTACAGGCATGCGACAGTTATAACAGATACAACTTCACATAAAAGGTATTTATTTACGTTACACTAAGCTCATGACAGCGATGCTAATTCTGAGACATAGCTTTCATACAGCTATAAGTTGCATTGCCCTAGAGGAAATCCAACCAAAGACTTCCTATTCGAAAATTGACATGACATATATCCGTTAAATCGGGTGGCCCGTGGGTAGTAAGTGCGACTTACCCGAATAGGGATAATTAGTCCCAATAGATCTATTTATTCACTCGCGCTTACTTAACCAATCCGAGATCGGTTAGAGGTAACTAACGGTTCATGATAGTTTTGGGCAATAGGAGGTCTAGCGCTACTTAGGCAACACGTAAACAGGGAAAATTCTCACGAAAGTACTTGTGTCCGATTTTAAAAACAAGCAATGTTTCTCACCCCAAAGTTATAAAACATTTATTCAAAATGAGTAAAAGTGCGGGGCTATGAACTCACCTTAAGCGAGCTGTGGATCAAAAGAAATCAATCAAGTGAAGACGAATCACACGGTCCTAGCGACAACCTAGCATATAGTTGTCGTTTAAGAATGATGTACAACGAATAACGCTTAACGCAAGAGCTGATCATCCGAGCATGAGTAGACACGGCGTATCCTTTTCAAAACGTACTTTTTAAAGTTATAAGTTTTTAACAAGTCTCGACACTTTGAAACATCTTCAAAAATATTTTGTCTTTTAGTGTATTTCGTCTTTTAGTGTATTTCATCTTTTAGTGTATATATATATATATATATATATATATATATATATATATATTATATTTACGTAATATATATTTATATTTATCGCATTATATGACACTTTACCCAATAAACCCAAATATTGATTTAAAACCTTTTGAAAATGATGATTTTATATCGTTAATTTATCCATTTTCTGGTAGATCACCCATGCTAGTGCTTCCCTCGCACGAGCACGCTTAACTGTCGGTTCTTAAATTAATAGGGGGGGGGGGGGGGGGGGGAGGGGGGGGGGGGGGGGGGGGGGGGGGGGGGGGGGGGGGGGGCGTAGAACAATTAAATAAGTATTGTTAATTTTATTTTACCATGTAAATTATATGTTATTTATCATTTATAAATAATATGTTTTTCGAAAAAATCTTATAAAAATATATTTTCACAATTTATCCTAAGTATACAATTTTTATAAAATTTTGGCATGACCCGTTCGTGTTTACACGCTTTCCAAAGTCATAGACTTTAATAAAAACTTATTTTCAATTTACATTTCACCAGTTCGATCAATCAAAATCCTTTACAACTAGCCCTATACGCAAAAAGGTATTTAATAAGTCCTTGGTACATCAATAAGCTATCATAAGCTCTTAATAAGCCAAAACAACATAAGCCGAACCTAAAGCTTATGGATAAGCTAGTGGTTCGTGAGCTTCTCGTATGGGACGTGGCTTAAAAGCCCATTAAGTCTTACTTGGGCTTATTTGTTAAGCCAAATAAGCTTAATGCTTTGTCCTTCCAAAAATAAGCTAGAAATTAGCCGAATAAAATATAAGTTAAGTCAAATAAGCTCGAACAATATTTCTTTGTGGTTTCCCTTATTGGGTCGAACCAAACATGAGCTCAATAAGCTTAATAAGATAAAATAAGCTTTCCCAAGAGCTTATTAAATAAACCGAACAAAATAAGCCGTAAGTTAACATTTTTATTATTCGAAAATAACCATGATCACAAAGCTATGATTTCCTTATACTTGTTTTATTATTTTTAAAATATATGTGTACCATTTTAAGGTTGATAAGTGCTTAATTACACATATCTTTTACCTCCAAAAACGAGCTTAAAATGACCAAAAACAGACAAAAACTGCCAAATATATGTTTGTTTTGCATTTGTATTGTGCAGGAAGTGGATATCATCAAAAAGACAGAAAACCAAGCCAAAATGACAAAACTGAGCATGGAATGGAAAAGACTGTGCAAAATCAAGGCCAAAGTCCAAAAATGCCAAAGTCAGAGTCAATACTGAAGAATACTATTGAATGCAATCTTAACCCATCTGATGGGCCGGGAAAGCCCAATAGTATATTTATGAAGACTGTGAAGACCAAATGGGCCCTCAATCATTTACAACAGCCCATTTGTGTGCATTTGACAAAGACTGTGAAGACTTTGAAGGCCCAATCCTAGCCCAGTTACAGCCAATCTCAGCCATTGTACACACAAAATCCACTTCATAACCTTATTGGGCTTGAAAAAGCCCAATAACCAAACCTGTACCTTATTGGGCCTTAAAAAGCCCAATAACATAAGCCTAAACCTTATTGGGCCCAGACACACTCAATTGGGCCCAATACAAGCCCAACAACAAACCCAAGCCCAATAGCCCAAAACATCTTTTTTATAAAACTCAAGGACCAAAAATGTAAATTTTAAAAACTTGTTTTATAATTAAAAATGAAAAAATAAAGAAAAGGGGCCAAAGATGCCAAGTTTTAAAAGTTGTTTTATAAGAAAAAGAGAAAAATAAAACACAAGGGCTGAAATTGCAATTTTCCAAAAATCCTTTTAGTTATAAAACAGCAGGGACCAGTTTTGCAATTACCCCTAACCTTCTTTGGTTTCTTTTCATAAAACAGAGGGACCATTATTGTCACTTTCCAAACTATGTTATAACTGAAAACTCGGCTTAAACAAAGTGACAAGAGAAAGAGAGTTGAGGGGCCAATTGTGCATCTTTTTCATTCATTTCTTTTAAACCTGCAACCCACCCCCGTACCCGCCAAAAAACCATACCACCTTTCCCCACGGTTTCAAGCCAATACCACTCTCCCAAGTACCTTACAGCTCACCCCTCACCTCTTACCACCCTACCCTGCCCTTATAACCCCTTTCCCTGTCAAAACACTCAACCCCGAAAAACCCATCCATGGCTGAGAATGCTAGAAAGGAAACCAAGGGCTAGGATTGCTTAGGAAGTGTCCTACTCTCACAACAAACACATCCCAAGTCCAAGTGAAGACTCTAAGCTGCTATAAAAGAGAAGAGAACAAGCAAAAGAAAAAAAAATCCCGTTTTTATTTTCTTAGTATAAATTTTACTTAAGTTTGCATTTAAATTATTGTACTCAGTTTCTTTTTAAGTTTATGTTGTATTAGTTCCAGTTTTAATAAAAGATAAAGAGTTTTTGTGTTATTGCATTTGTTAAAATTTGAAATATGAATTAAGTTGTTTAAATCCTGTTTAAACTTGTGTAAAAGTGTTTTAAAGTGATTAAACCTCACTTGTGAACATTTTTCTTAGCCTTATTTCACCAAAATCAGTTAAAAAATTCGATTTTTAGAAAATAAGGGGGTGTTTGGTTTAGCATGAAAATGGGTAAAATGGTTGTTGCCATGGGTCAAGCTCACTCAGCCAACTTTGGCTGAGTGTGTGGGCTTCATTAGGCCACTTTAATCCCTACTTTTAGTGTCAAAATAAGTTTTTTGTTCCCTTTTGGTTTCTGTCAAAATTTGAATAAGCAAACTTGAGCTTAAAGGCTTAAGCTGCTTATGCAGCTTAAACACACTCTTTGTGTGCTTGTTGTGTTGTTTCTAGCCACTTTAACCAAGCCCTTTTTCTGTCCCTTTTACTTTGACCAAGTATAAGTCAAAATTTTGGCTTTGCATTTTTTTTAAGAACCCTCAAGTTTAAGCCCCATTATCAGCTTGTTTAAACTCACCTTAATAGCTAATACCTTGAAAATAAGCTCATTAACCACCCCTTGTATTCTGTTTGTATTTGGTTTTGGCTAAAAAGCTCTTAAGAGCTTATTGTGTTAAGCTAAAAAAGCCCCTTAAGGCCTGTTTGTACCTCCCCTGGTGCTGAGCACCAAATCTAGCCCCACATTTCTAGCTTATTTAACCTTAAGCTA
>BQNB010060234.1:0-37006 GCA_026074375.1 Tanacetum coccineum
TCCAATGAAACTTCCTAAGAACTTCCAAGCTTCTTCTCATCAAATATAACCTGTAATCAAAGACAAAGACAACTACACCAAGCGTAAAATCCACGGGTGAATGATAAATACAACCTCATTAACTAAGTTTAGACTCTATGAAAGCAATAAAGATAGGATGAGAGTAATGTCATAATCATAGATTTTTGCAGGTTTACAAAAGAATTACATATTTTAGATGTTACACAAGTTATATTTTCAAAAATACTTAAAAATTTCAAATTTTCTAGTAGCTGACCTCATGACGCCGTTAGGAATATCCTGACGTCGTCACAGAGGTCGAGTTGACGGCGTCGTGTACAATCTGTGACACCGTCTCCACACTCTGTGAAAATTTACTTTTTGTTTTTGATGAAAAATTTCCTGTACACAATCTTCTAAGTTATTTCTTGTACCAAATACTGCATAAAACCTGAGATTTGACAATACAATCATATGACTTGAAACAAACACACAAGACACACCTAAGATGCAATAAAATAAAGGATTGAGTTGCCTCCTAATAAGCGCTTTTGTTTATTATTGAGTCTTTTAGCTAGACTCACCCCTTTTAGATAAATATCTTTTAACCCGGGGTGAGGCTTTCCTTGCCATTTTGGTTTAATGGTTCCTCATGATAATGTTTCACCCTATGACTATTCACCTTAAAGCTTGTTCCATCACGGTTAAATAATTTAATAGTTCCATATAGATATGCTTGTTTCAGCATAAAAGGACCTGACCATCTAGACCTGAGTTTTCCTGGAAAGAGTTTCAATATTGAGTTAAAGATAAGTACACGATCGCTTATTTGGAACTCTTTATTCTCCTTTAGAAGATTATCATGCCACTTCTTAGTACGCTCTTTATACGTCTTGGAAGTCTTATAGGCTTGAAGCCTTAACTCTTCTAACTCATTAACTTGATTGTTTCTCTCTACACCTGCTTTGGAAAGATCCATATTGCACAGTTTCAATGCCCAAAATGCTTTGTGTTTGATTTCAACGGGTAGATGACATGCCTTACCATAAACCATCCTAAATGGTGTGGAACTGATAGGCGTTTTGAAAGCAGTCCGAAATGCCCATAATGCATCATTTAGTTTTTTCGACCAATTTTTTAGGTTGCTTCCAACCGTTTTCTCTAAAATCCATTTAAGGGCATGATTTGTATTCTCTACTTGACCACTCATTTGCGAATGGTATGAAGTTGAAAACCTATGAGTCACCCCATAACGTTGTAACACCTTTTCTAATTGGTGATTGCAAAAATGACCTCCCTATCACTTATTAGAGCCTTAGGGATACCGAACCGAGAGAAAAGCCGTCATGCATCTTTGAAAGGTTGCAGGAGCATTACATAATCCAAATGCCAATCTACGATACACAAATGTGCCATATGGACATGTAAATGTTGTTTTTTCCTGGTCTTCCGGAGCAATTGGAATTTGAAAGTAACCCAAAAATCCATCTAGAAAGCAATAATAGTCATGACCGGCAAGTCGTTCGAGCATTTGATCAATGAATGGAAGAGGAAAATGATCTTTTCTTATCGCGTCATTTAGTTTCCTATAATCAATGCACACTCTCCATCCTGTGACAGTGCGTTGAGTGATGAGCTCATTCTTTTCGTTCCTAACTACTGTCATACCACCCTTCTTTGGTACCACTTGTATCGGACTCATCCTGGACTATCAGATATATGGTAAATTATACCAGCATCCAGAAGTTTAATAACTTCTTTCTTCACAACCTCCTTCAAGTTTGGATTCAATCTTCTTTGTGGTTGTACACAAGGTTTATATACTTCTTCCACAAGTATTTTGTGAGTACAAAAAGAAGGATCTATCCCTTTAATATTTAAGATTCCCCATGCGATGGCTTTTTTGTGGGATCTTAAGACCTTTAAGAGTTTACCTTTTTGCAGAGCGGATAGGGAAGAGGAGATAACCACCGGGAGTTTGTCATCTCCTTGAAGGAAGGCGTATTCTAAATGATCGGGTAGTGCTTTTAACTCCACTTTTGGTGGCTTGTCTACCGAGGGTTTTAACCTATTTTTTGGAATTTTCTGTTGGGTTTCTTGATTTGATGAGACAAAGTGAATAAAAGAATGAAACAAAAGGACTTAAATGCAAAAGAAGAATTCTTCAAAAGATGGAAGATTTTGAAGATTTCAGAAGATCTCCTTAAGAATATAAAGATACAGAAGATAATATTATATGTTAGGAAGATATTATTTGTCTTATCTTTTGTAATTTGTTCTTATCCTTTGTAAACCTATATATCTCTAGTATATAAAGAGATATCAGACATATGGTTTTAGGCATCTAGAAAACATAGAACTCTCCCAATGAGAGTCTAGAAAAATGTGTATGTGTGTACACGTTTAGTTAGTAGTTAGATTAATAGTTAGTTAGTAGCTCCAAGGTATAGAATTAGGGCAAGGTAGAAACGTATAAGAATAAAAACCTTGTTTGATAATATACTGTTTTTTATATTCTGCTGCATATTTATATTATCTGTAAAACATATCCTAGATGAGTCTATAACGATCTCTACAATTGGTATCAGAGCCTGGTGGCTCTCGATCTAGGATCTACAAGGTTGTTTTGTTGGCGAATATATGATGAAAAGTGTTCACGTTTTCTGTTTTTGGTGATTGGAAGATTCAGTAAAGATTAGGGTTTTTGTAAAACCTAATTAAATAAAAACAGAAACAATCATACTTGTAGCAGCTTGGTGTTATATGAAAATCCTATTTTGTCTAGGGTTTGATCGGTTCTTGGTATGACAAAGAAGCAGCAAGTTGTGATACCTGAAGTATTAATGACATCACAAATTCAAGCAACGTGTGTTCATAGACATCCTAATTCGACTAGGATTTGGTGTCTATATGTGATGTATGATCAAACAGGGAAAATTAGGGTTTCACAACAAACCCTAATTCGAGCAGGTTACAAGAAACAAGGTACGAGTGTTTATTAATTGTTTTTGTTCGTGAACATGTACATGTTATTTAGGATTCACTGCACAACAAAAGTATATCGTGACACAATCATGTTGAATTGATTTAGAATATTAAACAAGAAGGCACGTTTGATGTTACGGTGCAACTAATGTAATGGAATGGCTAAAGTAACCATACTCCCTTACGAATAAGGTTACTGGTAGTGTTAGATGTGAAGTGACTGTGGTTACTGGTTTAAATATTTATGCAGTCATATGAAACCTATTGTTGCCAGGTATATTCTTATTTTTTCAAGTTTGTATTCAAGGGAATTAGTGTTATTACTGCTTTGAATAAAACTTAGTACTACTATTGATCGAATACTCATTAATGCTGCCAACTGATGATTCCAACTGCCATAGTAATGTCACGTATGAGTTAGTAATGCTAAAGAATTTTTAGTACTGCTTGACATATTATTTGTACTCCTCGAATAGTAGCAGTTTAGTAACATATTTGTGACAGAAAAAGCGTTGTTAACTGGTATGGGAGGAAGGAGATAGCAGTTTAGTGATGGTTTAGTGACAGGAAAAGTGTCGCTAACAAGGCGTCGTCTGGATACTTAAAAAAAAGGTATCCTCGTTTATTGTTAATACTGTTTGTGAGTATTTAGTACTGCTCTCACAAATTAAAACTGCTAGCTATGAAGTTTGTACTGCCAAGGCAGTTTGGTTAATACTGCTTGGGACAAAATGGTTTGTGCTGCTCATATATACTGCCAATAGAAGGAGTTACTACTATTGGTTGCTACTGATTGGTTTAAGGGGAAGATAACAGATTGATTTTGGTTTAAATGTTCTTAAACGTTTAAAAAGGCTCGTTTTTTAGATTTCTTGGATTAATTGATTACGAAGAAGATTGTTTATAACTTATTTGACGATGAAGTGGAATTACTTGGGTACGTGTTCTTATCATATCTTAAACGGCTTACAACGTTTAAAGGTAACTTGTTTGTGTTTTCAATGTTGTGATGAAGACTTGCAAAATCTAGCAATGTATGATTTCTCTTATGGTGCTCAATGCGTACGTTTGCTATCACTTTAAGGAGTTACGTTGTAGTGCTCGGTGTCTCATATAGTTGAGGATTTTATCAAGAGATTGTGGTCTACTTATACTTTGGTCTACGTATGAGTTTGAAGTCACGTGGATAGTACAAGATATAAGACACAAGTTTGGGTTATTTTACTTCAGCATCAAGTTCGTTATACTTAGTTTTCTTCATCAGTAATCATTACATAGAGCCTACAGAATTAAAGATTCAAGAGATGGTTAACATATGGGTTTCATAGGAAGCTTATTGTCAAAAATGTTTAACCATCAGGATATGTTCATGCACCACTTGAAATGAAGTGTTTTGTTACTACTGTTGATCATTATTGCCACTGCTAGTTTATATTTCTACTACTCAAATTCATTTTTTTATTATGCGTAATAGTGGGTAATTTGAGTCATTGGAAGGCTGGATTGGTAGTGTGATGTATGGTTTGTAGTTGTTATGATCCAAGTTGCATATCTTCAGAAGACCCCTATTCGATTATGACAAAAAGGGGAAGAAGATTACAGAGATATGATTTGCAGCTTATTATGTGTGGTGACATGGCATGTTACAAAGGAAAGGGGAAGTTTTTGTTTCATTCAGAGAGATGATCAAATCTCAACTTCAGGGGAAGCTTTGGCTTTATGATGAAGTTCGTACATGAATTTGTTTATTTTGTCATCATCAAATAGGGGAAGATTGTTGGGATTCTTGATTTGATGAGACAAAGTGAATAAAAGAATGAAACAAAATGACTTAAATGTAAAAGAAGAATTCTTCAAAAGATGGAAGATTTTGAAGATTTCAGAAGATCTCCTTAAGAAGATAAAGACACAGAAGATAATATTATATGTTAGGAAGATATTATTTGTTCTTATCTTTTGTAATTTGTTCTTATCCTTTGTAAACCTATATATCTCTAGTATATAAAGAGATATCAGGCATATGGTTTTAGGCATCTAGAAAACATAGAACTCTCCCAATAAGAGTCTAGAAAAACGTGTGTGTGTGTGTACACGTTTAGTTAGTAGTTAGATTAATAGTTAGTTAGTAGCTCCAAGGTATAGAATTGGGGCAAGGTGGAAACGTATGAGAATAAAAACCTTATTAAATAATATACTGTTTTTTATATTCCGCTGCATATTTATATTATCTGTAAAATAAGGTTGGTGATGAGGTTGTCCATAAGGAGTTGGGTGACAAAATGGAAAGGGCTGCCACTACTGCTTCTAGCTTAGAAGCAGAGCAGGACAGTGGTAACATCAATAGGAACCCATCTATGGCAACACTTAATGAGCCAAGTCCTTAGGGAACTGGTTCAAGTAGTGGTCCTAGGTGCCAAGATACCATATTGGGGGATGTAGATGCTCAAACTAGGTTTGAGACTACATCTAAATAGTCTAATGATCCACCTCTATCAAGAGTTAACATACTTGGAAGTAGGGAGGACAATATGAAACTAATGGAATTGATGGAACATTGTATAAAACTGTCTAAATTGGTGAGAAAAAGAAAAGAGAGATATAGTGAGCTGAAAAAAAACAGAAAGAGAATCGTGTGATAAAAACAGAAAGAGTGAATTAGTAAGAAAAAGAAATGAGAGATTTAGTGAGCTGAAAAACAGAAAGAGAGATTGTGAGAATCAAAATTTATAATGGCAATGCTTGTTGGAACAGAATTGGAGTTGATACTGCTAGGCATAAACTTAACACTGCCAATATTAAGTTACTACTGCCAGACATATCTTAATGCTGCTGGGTAAAGTTAATATGGTTGGGCTTAAAGTTAGTACTGTTAGGCTAAAATTAGTACTGGTGGGTGACCGTTAGTACTGTTTGAGGCATAACAGAATTTCCTTAATTAAAATATAGCCGTTGTGAAATTTCCGCTAACTACTTCGCCTATAGGTTTAACTAATTTGGAGAATTCATGATCTTTCTATAAAATCATAAGCTTTCTTCAAGATAAGAACAAGTTTCATTTAGTCGGTCAAATCAAAACCCTAAGCGCTCTCTATATAATCTCAATTAACTTTGCCAAGCTCACATACTCTCATATACAAACATATCCCAGAACCCTAATCTAACTTCTCTCAATCAAATGGCGAATTTGGATTTCTGCGACAAGCAAAACATGGTTGCCTACTTACAGAAGTCAGAAGGAAGTGAAAGATATCATCAGATAATTGATTTTCTCACTACAAGTTACATTAGGTATGCCCTTACTAAAAGTCCAACTATCTATATCTCTCTCATAGAACAGTTTTGGCAAACTGCTTCTGCAAGCACACTTGAGAATGGAGACATGGAAATCACTGCTACAATAGATGAGAAAGTCAAGGTTGTTTATGAGGCATCTATTAGAAGACGTCTCAAGTTAGAAGATTCTAATGGTATTAGTACTTTGCCTACTTCAGAAATTTTTGAGCAACTTGCTCTAATGAGGTATGTGTCCAATTCTGATAACTTAACTTTTCAAAAAGGACACTTTTCCCCTCAGTGGAAATTTTTGATTCATACCATCCTTCACTGCTTAAGTTCTAAGAAAACTGCTTGGGAACAATTTAGTAGCAATATAGCAACTGCTATTATTTGCTTGGCCACAAACAGAACCTTTAATTTTTCCAAATTGATTTTTGATGTCATGGTGAAAAACTTGGATAGTAAGACAAAAGTTTTGATGTATCCAAGATTTATACAAATCTTTTTGAACAAGCACAAGAGATTACTTCTACCTCATAAAAGACTTTATATTGCTCCTACCCTTACTCAAAACTGTTTAGCAATATGAAAAGAGCTTCCAAGGGATATATTAGGGTGGACACTCCATTGTTTCAAACAATCCTTGTTTAGGGTCAGATTTTATAGGGTAAAGGATCAACAATCCCAGTTGAGTCCCATCACACACCCATCAGTGCTCTATCCACCTCACAACCACCAACTTTACCACCATCTATGCAAACAACCCATGTTGCAGAAGAGGCTGCTACAATGCCTTATGATTCACCTCTCCCAAGAGTTCATTCACTTAGAAGTGATGAGGGCAGTATGATACTTAATGAATTAACGGTTATTTGTACCACATTATCCAAGAAAGTAGAGACTTTGGAATCCGACTTAAAGCAGACCAAACTGACATATGGTGCTGCTTACACTAAGCTCATCATGAAAGTAAAGATGTTGGAGCACAAATTAAAGTCAAGCAAAGCTAGAAGAAGGGACAGACTTGTTATTTTTGATGATAAAGATAATCAAGAGGATCCTTTCAAACAGGGGAGGAAGATTGCTCAGATTGATGAAGATGAGGGAATTACTCTAGTACAGATAAGTGCACAGACTCAAAGGAGGCATGAGCATGATTTTGTGGAACCTGATTTTGAAGAAGATTATACTGCTAAGCCTGATGTTAGTACTGCTAATGTACCAGTTAGTACTGTTGGTGCAGAAGTTAGTACTGCCAGACTTAAAGTTAAAACTGCTGCTGAAAGTTTAGTAAATATCAAAAGAAGTGCAACAAAGAGAAAAGATAAAGGCAAAGCTATTATGAAAGAAGCTGAACCTGTTCAGAAGAAGACAAAGTTGCAACTAGAGCAAGAAAGACTTGGGTTGAAAGAAGCTCTGAGATTGCAAGAACAACTTGATGAAGAAGAAAGACAAAGGATAGCCAGAGTTCATAAAGAATCTAGCACTTTCAATGCTAAAGAATGGGATAACATACAAGCTCAAATTGAAGCTGGTGAAGAGTTAGTACACAAGTTACAAGCACAAGAAAGAGAAAGATATTTTGAAGCTGACAAGGCAAGATTACTTGTAGAGCTTATAAATGAAAGAAAGAGAAAATTTACCCAACAAAGAGCTGAACAAAGAAGGAACAAGGCATGACTCAAGCTCAACAAAGGACTTATATGTGTAATTATATCAAGAATATGGGAAGTCACACTCTACAACAATTGAAAAAACTTTCCTTTGATAAGATCAAGGAGTTATTTGAGACCACAATGAAGAGGGTAAATACTTTTACTCTAATGGAGAGTGATGATACAGTTCCTAAAGTTGTAGCTAGAAGCTCAAAGAGAGATGTTGAACAAGAACTTAATCAAGAAAGTTCAAAGAGACAAAAGATAGGAGAAGACTCAAAACCAGCTGAAGAATCAAAAGATGAACTGTCTCAAGAACAACTACAATAGCTAATGATCATAGTTCCAAAAGAAGGGATGAATGTTGAAGCCCTACAAACTAAATACCCAATCATTGACTGGGAAGTTTACACTAAAGACTCAAGGATGTATTGGAAGATCATCAGAGTAGGTAATCACACAGAGGTATATCAGATCTTTGAAGATATGCTAAAGAATTTTGACATGCTAAAGAATTTTGACAGGATGATCTAGTCAAACTAAAATGGGGAAAGTCTAGTTCATGAAAGATTTCAACTCAACAAACCTACTGAAGTATAAAAAAAAGAGAACTTGGTAGAGTTGAAGAGTTTTATGAACTAGAGAGATGATATTCTATGGAAGCTTCAAAGGTATATGCATGATCCTTTGAAATGGAGGTTATATGATACATGTACTATTCATCATGTGTCTATAGAGAGAGGACATGATATTTTCATGCTGGTTGAGAAAGATTATCCATTGACAAGAGCACTTATGACTTTGATGCTGTGTAACAAGCTGCAAGTGGATGAATATTCAGTGATGGCAGATGAGCTTTTAAGGAAAATCTTTATACTAGCAAACAGACCAAGACAGTAAAGTGTTTGGAAGCATCCTCTCAGCACATAAAAAAAAAGGATGGTTTAATTCAAAGAAAATTATAGATTTGAATGACAATCACAAGTTTAGGGGAGGATTGTTAGGAATTAAGGGCTTCTATAACTTTGTACTGCTGGTTCAACTTAGTACTGCCATGAGAAGACTTAGTACTGTCAAGCTTAGTTAGTACTGCCAGTACAAATTGTTAGTACTGCCAGTTTATTAGTACTGTTAGTTAGTACTGTTTGTTATATAGTTAGTACTGCTAAAGTGATATGCATGAGTTATATTAGGAATAGATATGCATGAATTACTTGACACATTTTATATGCCCATTAGAGTTTTCCTTGGTGGTATAAAAAAAAAAGGAAAAAAAACCCTTAAAAAAAAGGGCAGAAAATCTATATATCAGTTTTCATATTAGTATTCATAGTTTGCATAGCAATCATAGTTAGTATTCATAACTATTTTGTAACTCAAAATAGAATTCAATATATTGAAACTTTAGTAAAGATCTTGTTTTTACTGTTTCATTGTTCTTCTTAGTATTGTAAACTAGATTCCGCATAGTTTGTGATATTCTCAATCTTAGTTTCTACTATAGTTATCTTAGATTTATCCAATATAACTAAGCTTTAACAAGCTAAGTAAGATCTGTCAAGAAGGGATCAACATTTTCCATTCTAAAGGCTCGATTGGTTCCTTTCTTGGGTAGAAAGAGATGGCTTGCACCTCTTCAGCCTCGTCCTCCTCTTTGTTGTCAATCCAATAGCAATCAGGGTGTAAGGTATCATCTAATTGTTCTTGCACCATCTCGTCAGTGTGATCGGATAAGTATAGACAATCGTCTTGAGATGAGGCAAATTTCATAGATTTTCCTATGTTAAAGGTGACCCTTCTTCACGATATAAATAAAAAAAAAAAAAATAAAAAAACAACCCTCAAGCTTAACTTCCCATCGTGTACATCGATGACTGCGTCAACCGTGGTAAGGAATGGACGTCCTAATATGATTGGGACTGATGCATCCTCATCTATTTCTAGGAGGACAAAATCGACTGGGAATATAAACTTGTCGATCTTAACTAATAGGTTTTCACATACACCTATCGGATACTTAATTGACCTATCAGCAAGCTGAATACTCATCCTGGTAGGTTTTAGTTTTGAAATGTCTAATTTCAAGAAAAGGGAGTGTGGTATGAGATTAATGCTTACTCCTAAGTCTGATAAGGCATTCTTTACTGACATAGGTTCCTATATGACATTGTAATGTGAAACGTTCCTATGGATCTCCTG
Organism: Tanacetum coccineum; assembly: GCA_026074375.1. NCBI lineage: Eukaryota > Viridiplantae > Streptophyta > Magnoliopsida > Asterales > Asteraceae > Tanacetum > Tanacetum coccineum. The sequence continues at coordinate 10,116 of BQNB010060234.1, forward strand.
TTATTATTCGGTAAGTATCCTTTGGATGCGCTGAGCATTCTTCACTAAGGGTAACACTCTAATTTTGCTTTGTTAGAAAGTAGATCTTTGAGAACCTTAGCTCCTTTTGGCATTTGATTCAAAGCTTCAAGGAATGGAAAGATTGATATTTATATGCTTAAAGATCGATAAAGAACTTCTCCTGCTTCAATAGGTGTTTGGGTGGATGACAAAGGATTTTATAGGTTTAATCAAAGCTTCCATGAATATAGGATGGTGGGGTGGATGACAAAGGATTTTATAGGTTTGAAGTGGTTTTGTTTTTCCTTCACAATAGGTACCATCAACTTCAACATGGGTGGGGTGAGGTGGGGGGGTGTTCATTGGTCACTATAGGCGCAGAGTTTGGTTGGTTGGGATATGGAGGGTCGCGAGTGGTAGTTCTAGATCTAGTTGTAATTGCAAGGGTGGGTTCCTTGTTAGTTGTTTCGTCATCTAGGGTGGAGAGGATTTAGGAGAATTTCTCATGCATGTCATTTCGTTGTTGATGCAACATTTCCCCAAGCCCTTTTAAATGATATTTCTTCTCCATCATAAAATTAGCTTTTTCATCCTCGAATTTACTTCTAACAACCCAGTCAAGGCCTTCTTCTTCTACCCTTTTTCTTATCAAATTTCCCCATAGAGGGATATCATTGTTTTGATAGAACTTTAAGAGAGAATGGTCATCGTAAATGTCCCCGCCAAATAAACATGCTTGCTCACGTGATTCGACTTGGTCACATTCATAAGCCTTGTGTGCTCTGCTACAAATGTCACAGATGAGGAAGGGGCTTTTTAAGGTTTTTCCTGGAGTAGATGATGTGAGGAAAGAAAGCTGCTGATGGGCCCTATTGAGGCGATCATTAGAGGTAGGTTCAGAGACGAACGGCTCATCTCATGAATCATCTTGATATTGAATAAGCTCTTCTATGTGATCCCGCCCTTCGTCTTCATTGAGGGAGCTGAACCGAAATTAGGTGAACTGATTTAATTTCTCTTTGTCCTTAGGGATCATATTATCGTAGAATAGTTGAACTAAGATCCACTTTTTAATCTCATGATGAGGGGCTTGATAGAGCAGATCCTGGAAGCGTTTCCAGGCGTCCTTGAGGGATTCGTTGTCAGATTGACAGAACCGAAGGATCTTGTCTAGGATGCGTGCAGTACGTTCTGGTGGAAAGAATTTACCTAAGAACTTCGAGACAATCTGCCCCCAACTAGTGATCGTCCCAGGAGGTATCTTGTCAAGCCATTCCTTAGCTTTACCTTTTAAGGTGAAATAGAAGAAATGTAGTCTAGAAGCATCCCTGGTGGCTCTATCGGCTTGAATGTGATCCACTATGCTCAAGAAGTATTTTATACGATGGATGGGATTTTCAGTGCATAGCCTAGAAAGAATAAGTGTCTTGATCAACAAAGATCTATCTTAAGCATCAAAAACCCTTATTTGTTGGCTCCTCAAGAAGAATGATTGGGTTTAGAAAACTAGATGCGTTAGGGGAGGAATGCTCTCGAAGGCTCTTGGCCGAAGGATTTGATTTGGAAAAAATGAGGGTCCATCATCAAAGAGATTACGTCCAGCAACAAATAAGGATTCATTTCGCTGCTGAAGGCGAGCGACTCTCCTTTTCTTATGCATTTCTCTTTCGGGTTCCTCGAGTGGTTTAATTGGGTTTTTGATGGTACTACGGGTCATGATGAGAGATTAAACTATAGAGGTTTTTACGAACAAAGGTAACAAAGAAGAGATAGATTAAAAGAAAGCTAACTAAAAAGAAAAACAAAAACCTCACTTGATAGGAATCTAGTGAGTAGACGTAAGCTAAATATACTACGAAACCTAGACTATTCTCCAGCAGCGGCGCCAAAAACTTGATGTGGATTTTTGCAAAACCACAAAAGTTTTACAATCCTCCTAGGCAGTGAACCTAACCGTTGTAGTGTAGTATAGGTAAATCCGAGGGATTGATCATTCTCTAGGGGAATAGTGAGGTAGGCTCGAAGAGTATGTCGAATAGGTCTAAGGATTAAGGGAGGATTATTTTTGTGCTTTTGTATTTTATGAAAGCAATAAAATCTGATAATTGAGATAGGGGGGTTTTGACTAACTTAAACTACTTAAATAAAGATAAAACAACTAATAAAACTAGAACGAATTAAAGAAAACTCAAGAGAAGCAAAATGTGTTCACTTAGAATTCACGCCCCTTAAATATGTGTGTTTAATTTTTAAGAACAACTAATTGACCGGTTTTATGATGAATTTTAAATGGCTTGGTTAAGCATTCACATCCCTTCGCCCTTTTATACCTATGGCCAATGTCTATGAGGTTACTCAATAGGACATAAACATAAGCATAAAACATTAGGACTACTAATATCATACACAAATCGACCTATGTGATCTTAGGTTGCCAAGGATCACTAGCAAGCCTAGAGGTTGCTCTTTTGACTAACTAACACACACTTACATACAAATCGCTAATTAACTTATCCAAGCTTAGGTTGCTAAGTCAAGTTATAAGGCCTTTATGTTGCTAAATGACCAAGAATAAACCAATTCCATGTTAAGATTGCCTAATCAGTAATACAAAGTTTATTATCAATTAATTTAATGATTCTTGTATGTAAACATATGGGTCTTCGATCAAACATGCATAATATTAATAATCATACCATGATTCATCATTATAAACATACACACATATCTAGGGGTTATTACATCCAAGCAAACACAAAAGAAATTTAGCCTAACATAGCATAAATCAAACCATATGACATAAGAATCATGCAATTAGAGTTCATCATGTTATGAGAATTAATAAGACAAACCCGGAATCATATGATATTATGGGATGGAATTACACCATGAAAAACAAAGTAAAACAGCCTCAGGAAAGATTGATGTTTAGGTTTGTGTAAGTTTGCATTAACGGACGTGATGTGTCTAAATAATCGAGTGAGTAACATTATACCCCGTAGACATAAGTCATAACGATAGAAGTTCATACTTGTGATTTTAGATTAAAAGTCCTAGTGTGTGTCTAAATGTAACAAATGTGGAGTAACGATTATTTTGACTATAACTAAAAGAAAACCTAAGAACTAATCTAAATGCTCCTTGCTTTATTTTGCTCACCCAAGAATGTCGAAAAATATATATTGAATTATATATTTCGGCAATAAGTATGAGATCATCGTGAGTGCAAGAAAAACGTTTTTAGCATATGTATATGAAAATAATTTTCATGAATTCCTAGTCGTAAGAAGTTTTTCGAAGAATAAATTGGGATTTATATTATATATGTAAATATGTATTTATAATCTTTAAACATGGAGATCAAAGATCTATGAAAATCGAGTGTTCGTAAATGTGCAATTCCTATGACTATGGGAAGCACAATAGTTGATTGTCTAAAGAAAAAATTCCCAATTTTTTGATTTGTGCAAAATAGCATCCTAGACACGAGATCGAGAGAGGAATAATTGAAATTACTTACACTTTACTTATAATTTTAGCAAATTTTAGTGATTCTTAAGTTAGATGAGATAATTTCGATTTTGGTAATATGATTACTTCAATGGACATTAAATATTCTAGTCGTTTTGTTCCATCATTCCTATACCTAGACGTAAGTAATTGAATGATTCTCGTTTAAGAGGTTTAGTTAGAATGTCGGCGATGTTGTCTTCCGACGGAACCTTTTCGATGGTGATATTTCCCTTTTAAACATTGTCACGAAGGAAATGGTGACGAATTTATATGTATTTAGTACGTGAGTGTTGGACGGGGTTTTTGCTTAAATCTATTGCTCCTTTGTTGTCACACATTATAAGAATGTCGTCAAGACGAATGCCATAGTCAACGAGAGCTTGTTTCATCCATAGTGCTTGTTGGCATGCCTTTCCAGCGCTCACGTATTCGGCTTCGGTAGTGGATATAACAAGAGCGGTTTGCTTCTTCGAAAACCAAGATGTTAAACAACATCCCATAAATGTACAAATACCGCTAGTGCTTTTTCGGTCTACATAATCTCCTACATGATCAGAGTCAGCATATACTACGGTTTCTATGCCGGACCCCTTAGGATACCATAATCCTAAGTGTATAGTGCCTTTAATGTATCGGAAGATACGTTTAACCACTTTAAGATGAGAGGTTTTGGGATCCTCTTGGAAGCGTGCATAAAGGTAAACACTAAACATGATACCGGGCCTACTTGCCGTTAAGTATAATAGGCTACCTATCATACCTCTAAATTTAGTATTATCCACGGACTTGCCTTCTTTGTCTTTCGTGAGTTTCATTTCCGTAGACATAGGAGTTTTCATAGGTTTAAAGTCTTCTAATCCAAATTTCTTAAGCATTTCTTTTATATATTTTGATTGATTGAAAAATATACAATATTCTAATTGTTTTATTTGTAATCCTAAGAAAAAGTTTAGTTCGCCCATCATACTCATTTCAAACTCGTCGTGCATGATCTTGGCAAAATCATCACATAATTCTTGACAAGTTAAGCCGAATATGATGTCGTCAATATATATTTGAATAATTATGATCTCAAAGGTTTTCTTTTTAGTAAAGAGTGTGTTATCTACCATTCCCATAGTATAGTCATGTTTAATGAGGAAGGCTTTTAACCTATTGTACCAAGCTTTAGGAGCTTGTTTAAGTTCATAGAGCGCTTTCTTGAGTCTATAAACATGATTAGGTTTGGCAAAGTCAATGAATCCTAGAGGTTGTGCCACGTAAACCTCCTCATTGATAAAACCATTGAGGAACGCACTCTTCACATCCATTTGAAATAGTTTGAAATCTAGTGCACATGCATAAGCTAACAAAATTCTTATAGATTCTAATCTAGCTACGGGTGTATAAGTTTCGTCATAATCAATTCCTTCTTGTTGACTATAACCTTGGGCGACTAGCCTAGCTTTATTTCTAGACACAACACCATTTTCATCAAGCTTGTTTTTATATACCCATTTGGTTCCAATAATAGTCATATTCTTAGGATTTGGGACTAATTTCCAAACATTGTTTGCTACAAATTGGTTTAATTCTTCTTGCATAGCAACTACCCAACTTTCATCTTTTAAAGCTTCATTTATATTTTTAGGTTCTATGGTTAAAAGAAAACAAAAAAAATTACTTTTGTCTTGAGCTTGTGATCTATGAGTATTTTGATTTAGATTACCTATAACATTTTCTAGTGGATGACTCTTAGATTCTTTAATATTTCTAATTTCATTACTTTCTAAAGATTTATCTTCGACATCATTGCCTAAAAGTCTTGTTTCATTACCTTAAAAGCTTCTTCTTCGACTAAGTCATCATCCTCCAAAAGTGATGTTTTAGGCAGGAGAGGAGTTTCATCAAATGTCACTTTAAGGATTCTTCGACTTTCATGGTTTGTTTATTGAGTATTATATGCTTTACTATTTTGTGAATATCCTAAGAAAACACCTTCGCAAGACTTTGGGTCGAACTTAGTGAGATAATCTTTTGTATTAAGGATGAAACATTTGCTTCCAAATACTTTGAAGTAGTTAAGATTAGGTTTTCTACCTTTTAATAATTCATATGGGATGTTACTTAGAATGCATCTTGAGAATTCTATTATTTATAAGTTGATGTGTCTCCCTCGTTACACCAAAATTTTTATGGAACAGATTGTTCATTTAACACAGTCCTACTCATTTCTTGTAGAGTACGATTCTTTCTCTCCACTACCCCATTTGATTGTGGAGTACGAGGGGCGGAAATTGTGAGTAATCCCATTAGAATCACAATAGTTTCCGAATTGTACTTCATTATCAAATTCCCGACCATTATCCGTTCTAATTGACACTATGGAACATCCTAATTTGTTTTGAATCATTTTACTAAATATTTCAAATTTTTCGAAAGCTTTGGTTTTATTTCCTAGAAATCTAGTCCATGTAAATCGAGAATAGTCATCTACAATTACTAAGGTATAACGATTTCCTCCATAACTCCGTATGATGGAAAGGCCGAATAAGTCCATGTGTAATAGTTCTAAGCATCTAGTCGTCGAGACTATATTTTTGGCTTTGTGACTAGCATGAGCTTGCTTTCTAATTTTGCAAGCGTCACAAAAATGTCAGTCGAATTTAAGCTTAGGTAGATTTCTAACTAACTCTTTAGATACTAGAGATTGAATTAATTGCATATTTGCGTGACCTAATCTCCTATGTTATAAGGTGGAATTTTCATCTAAGGTTGCAAGACATATTTTATCTTCCGGCTTATTTTCTAGTTTCATCACATATAAGTCTTTTTTTCTAATTCCTCTACCTATGACTTTTTCGTCTTTAATTATTTCGCTATCATGTTCGGTAAATATTACTTTGCACTTATTATCACATATTTGACCAACACTTAGCAAGTTATATTTTAGATTATCTACGTGCTCAACATTTTCAATAATTAGGGAGTCATGAGAAATCGTACCTTTGCCTATGATGTTACCACGTAAATTACTTCCGAAAATAACGTTACCTCCGTTGTATGCTTTGTATGTAGAGAATAGCTTTCGGTTACCCGTCATGTGTTTTGAGCATCCACTATCTTTAATCCACTTGTCGGGCTCCAAATTAATTCCCAAGCATATCTATTTAAATAACATAATAATTCAAACATTTGGTCCCCAATATCTCATGGGCGAAATAGGTTAGACACCGAACAACCTTTGCATATTTTCATTTTGATTTAGACATAAAAGGTGGACAACTTCCTCAAGGAGGTCATATTTTATTTGTTGGAATTATTCCAACATTGTTAGGATAGTATTAGAGTAGTTTTCTAATCTATTTTTGATCTCTCCTGGTTGTGAATTATTAGACCGAGGACGAGAACTATTATTTTTTTTTGGTGGTGGAGTTTTTAACCTTACTTCAGGTTTGATAAATCCAACTCCGGGTTTTAAAGGTGGCTTATAAAACTTTTTACTTCATCATCACTTGCAACGGGAACTTTAATATTGTTTACAATTATATATTTGGGTTTCGGACTTGAATTTAATTCGACGAATTTTTCTTTAATAGATTTGGGTTCAAGTTCTTGTGATTTTACAAAGTTTATTTGTTTAGTTCCACTTGTTGATGCTTTGACCGAATTAAATCCTAAACCCGATTTGTCTCCGGATGGTTTTTTGAACTTAGCATTTCTTAAGTGATGAGAGCTTTTAAATTAAATTGGTCAAGTTTTAGCTATTCCTCCTCAAGTTTTTTGTTTCATTTTCATATTTTGACAAGTTGTTACATCCAGAGTTAACTACTTGTTTTTCCTCTAATCGAGACACTTTTTCTTTTAGTCCGAGTACCTCGTTTTTAGCCGATTTTTAATTAGTTTTAAGTGATTTTTTTAGACATAACTTAGACTAATTTGCATAAATCCGTTATATTAACAATTAAATCTAATTCATCTATTGACGATAAATAATCACTATAAAATTCGATTTCGGAAAGTACCTCACTAGACGCTTGAGCTACAAGACAAGTTTCGTCTTTAGTCTTGTCTTCCTCATCTTAGCCACTATCGCTCCATGTTCCTCCAACAAAAGCCCTTTGGTTTTTGCTTCTTGGTGACTTTGGGCATTCTCCGATGAGGTGATTTGGATTTTATCTCCGCATCTAAAGCAATTTCTTTGCCTTTACAATTTATGTCATCTTTACTTCTTGAAACGCCTTTCTTTCATCACGTAATTGTCCTTACTAAACTACTCGTCTTTTAAAAAACTTCTTGAAGTCTCTCACGACCATAGCATACACTTCGTCTTAGCTATCGAAGGTCAAACTTTCTTCATCACTAGATTCTTTTTTAGCCTTCAAAGCGAGAGATCTACTTTGTTCTCTTTTGACTTTGACCATTTCAAATCGATTTACGTACACATCATTTACTTTTCATTTGCCAATAAGTTCGCAAGTGATAGTGATGTCAAATCCTTTGACTCTTCAATAGCCGTGACTTTTGTGTGCCATTTAGGATTAAATGCCTTAAGAAATTTCCTAACATAGCTCTTGCTAGAAAAACCTTCATCAAGTGCTTTTAGACTAGTAATGATAGTATTAAATCTAGCAAAAGCATTATCTATCGATTCCTCTTCCAGAATCATAAATTGTTTATATTTTTGAACAAGAAGATCTATTTTGTTATCCTTAACTTGAATATTACCTTGGTGAGTGATTAATAAAGTATCTCAAATTTCTTTTGCGTTACACATAAAAATTCTTTCGTATTCTTAACGTGGCAAAGCATTATAAATTACCATTTTAGCTTCATTATTTTTAGCAAGTTTCTTTTTAAGATCGTCGCTTTATTTGTCAAATGGTATAATTTCATTCTTTTTAGTCTCAAGATTATTTTGAATAGGAGGAAAATCACCAAAGATAATAACATGCCAAAGATCTAGATTTTTTGATTTCACATAAGTTTCAAATATATTTTTCTAATAAATAAATCCATCATTTTCAAATAGTGATGGTCTTTGCATAGATTGCCCTTCTAAATATTTTTTCGATTCCATAAATCGATTCAAATTTTAAAATACAGTTTATTTTAAAAATCTTGTTTGATGTGGCTTCTGATACCAATTATAGAAACTGGAAGGGGGGGAGGGTTGAATAGTTTACCGCTTTTTGAATTTATTTATCGTTTATATATAAAAAGTTAGATTCAAGTTTATGTGATCTCAATGTACACGCAATATGAACAATCTAGTTAAGTAAATAAATGACAACAAGAAATAATATAAATTTGCAAGACAAGAGTTAAGAGTTAGAAAGATCAAACCACAACACAAGGATTTATAGTGGTTCGGTAACGAAGCTCTTCTTCGCCCTACTCCACTCCTCGAGTACCCAACTCGAGAGTTCTCTTCACTATATCAACAAACTCCCTTTAGGCAGAGAAAATAGTACACAAGTAGCTTACACCAATTTTTAAGCTAAATGTCGAGTCCTAATCTTAGCTAAAACTAAACCGACCTTAACAAGGATTTTACTTTCACATAAATACTAACAAGATCAACCGATCTAACTATTTACACACAAATACAAGAGAAATAATGAGTTACAACATACAACACAATTTAAACTACGGTTACTAAACACAAAGCTATATACTTTGTAACTTGATATAAGAAGTAATTAACCTCTTGCACTTGAAGATCAAAGCTTTGAATCACTTGAAACAAATGTTAAAATTAAAATGATCAAAGAATTATAGGAGATGTATAAAATGATTTTGAACAGAAAGAAAATAGGTGCAAAATGTGAAAAGGTTTGTGGGAACAGTCTACTATTTATAGGCAAGACTGGGAGCCGTTTTACATGGCCGGCCCCTTTAGCACTAAGGAGCCACCCATACCTATAAAGGGGCCGCCCATAGTAGGACGCTCCTAATTTTGTCTTTTCTAGGGGAGGTGTTTTCTAGAGCAGTTTTATTCATTTTGAGGGAGAAATTTTGAATTTAAAATATTTGTTTTGAATAAAATATTTTTTGTAAATACAAAAATATTTTGTATAAGTTTTAAAAATGTTTGTTACTATATTGTATAAAAAATGTAAGGTTTAGAAAAATTAAATTCCTTTGATCATTAAATAAATTAAGCATTTATTTATACCTTTGAGTGATTAATTTTCGAAATGAAAATTTACGAACTAATACTTGTTACGTTTAATTTTTACATAGAGCTTTTTACATTTTTGATTATCAAACGTACAGAAGTCAAAAAATATCAATAACGTTTTAGGCATTATTTCTATCAACAACGTGGACATTCCTAACAATAGCTACCAAGTTATTTTCCCTACTTGCAAGCTCCTTAACCATTATAGTATTGAATGTTTTTCGCGTAATGTTCAATGGTAGAATATGATCAAAGTAAGCAACAAACTGCCTAAAACCTATCATACAAGGAAAGCTAAACTGCGCATGTCATACTTACTTACCTTCCGACCATATCATAATAGCTAGTGTTTTCACATTCATTCATATCATTGATTACCTCTCCATCGTCTGACTCTTCATCAGAAGCAAGAAAATGGGAAACAAGGGGTGTATCATCGGATTCAACATCAAATTTTAAGTCATATACTTTAAGAAAATCTTGTAAGTCTATAAAATCATTGAGTAGATGCTCTGGTGAGGCTGGTGGTGTTATTACTAGTTGGCTGTGATATATATTCTCGAGGTGAGAATCGATCATGGCTGAGAATTCAAGTAGCTCTTCGAGCTCCTGAACAATTTGGTCACGGGTCAAGTTCGGTAGGACGGGTGGGCCAGATGATTCGCGTTCTCTATAATTAAGAATGAAATACTCAATGGGATTTTTACAAACAAGCACACAAAGAAAAGATAGAGTACGAGAAAGCTACTTACAAGAAAATAAAAATCTCACTTGATAGGAATTTAGTGGGTAGACATAAGCTAGATAGAATTCAAAACCTAAACTATTCTCCGACAGCGTCACCAAAAACTTGATGCGGATAGACTGTATCGAGTTGATGCAATTCTGAAAACCCATGATGAGGGCATCCCTTAAAAGATCATAAAATGATCCCAAGCCTCATAAAACGTCTCATCTAATTTTTGCTAAAATCTCTGATTTCATTTCTGAGATTTGTCGTTTTAGAGGGAGGAAGAATTTGTTAATAAATTCGAAACAAGATCACCCCCATGATTCAATCGACCGAGGGGTTCTTTTTCCAGACATATCCGGGCTGCCCCTTGCGAGAAAAACGGAAAAGCAATAAGTTTAACCGACGAATTTGGTACGTTCGGAACTTCATTGTAGAAGTGATCTTTTGAAATAACGGATGTGAGCATGTGGGTCTTCTTATCATTTCCAAAAAATTTGCTTGTTTTTGACAAGATTCAGAAGACCATGCTTGATCTCAAGTTATTTGCGGTAATTTCCGGAATAACTATCGCATCCTCGTACCCCTCGATTGGCGCTGTCGAGCAGTAGCGCCATGTAACGATTATCAGCCAACGTAACTATGGGAGGATTATCAGGTTTCTCAAGATTGGATGATTCAACAGAAGTTTGTCGGACTTGTGGTTGTCGACGTCTACGGGCTTGAGAACGAGTGCGCATGCACAAAATAGAAATATAAAAAGAAAATTTACACTAATTTTTTTTTGTTTTTCAATGATTTATTCACAATTGATTTTAACGGACAATGAGATAAGACAACTTCAACCAAATAATCTACTTACTTCACGGTACTTCTATAAAAGGTAAACTCACAGGTGAGCGGAGGAGTAGGAATAGCGCGAAGCTTATTTCTCCTTTCGGGTCGTAGTTCCTCGGAACAACCCTCCTTATACCCACTTTATAGTTTGTTTAACTTTTCAAGGTGAGCCGTATGTCGTAAGAGACACAAATGGCAAGTTTTTAAATCTTTTGTTCGAGTTGGGAACCAACAAGTTCACCGGAAGTTATTATGATAATACCTCAGTTGAGAATATTATATTTTGGTATTTTACCAATTTGTGAATTTTATTGATAATTAAAGACAATGTTTTTATCTTTTTGGTTTTCTTTTTTTTTAATTTTTTTTTTAAATGATAATTATACTAAAAGAAAATGAAAATATTTTTGTACTTTTTTTTATATATATTTTTTTTATTTTTTATATAATATTCACAGCTTCAAACACAAATGCCAAACGCAACGATAGACGGTTTCACAGCCTCCCCGGCAACGGCGCCAAAAATTGATCCGTCCAATGATTGGTGAATTTTATACTAAATATATAATATATGATAAAATATAAAATATATATAAGTCTAAAAATCAACAAGATCAATAAAACCGAGAAGTAGTATAGAATGTTCCCGGGTCGTTTATCCCCAACGAGGCTGGACTGGAGAATCGATACAGTCGGAAGATTGGAGTTTGAATGAGAAAAATGATTTGAGAGTGCAGGAAGTTAAATTAAACAATAATAAACAAAAACGTTTAAGAAAAACCTAAAAATTACGAAATTAAGCTAGAAAACGAGAGCACGAATCCCGAACAAAGGGGGAAAAACCTAAAATCTTCAAAATTAACCCTACGAAGAAATTTTCACTTCTAAACTACTCTATGAGACAAATAACGAAGAATGAAAAAGACTAGACTGAAAACGGAGTTCGTTTGACCCAAAAACGAGTCAAGACAAAATCCGTACCCGGAACCGTTCTTTAAAAAGCAAAAAGTTATAAAAATGACCCTACGAAAATTTTTATATTTTTCCTATAAACTATAAGACTAAAGAAAATTTTCTAAAAAAGAAAAATATTTTTTTGATAATTTTTGTATTTTTTATGAATTTTTAAAACTTTTAACTAAATAAAATTATAAAAAATACTAAATGACTTTGAAAAATTCTGAAAATTTTACTAAAAATACTTTACCCTATGACTAACCTACGAAAAATAAGAAACAAAAAATTTGCTTAATAAATAAGCCCGTAATAAGCTATAAACAGCTTATAGGCTTATAAGCCAAAAACGTGTATAAGTATCTAGGCCCTTGGGACTATAACGAAAAAGTCCCAAGGGCGCAGCGGTATGTGTGTGCAACAAAAGAGAGGTGTACGAGGGTTGAGACCCGGGTTCGAGTCTTGCTCACCCGGGTAACCCCTTGTCTCCTTTCTTTTTTTTTGGAAAAACTTTGTAAAGCAAAGTTGTTAAGCTCGTGGGGCTTAACAACTTTCTCAACTACGATTTTTTTTGAAAAGCTATGAATAAGCTGAAAAACAGCTTAAAAAACGACAGAATCTAAAAACAAGCTCAATAGCTTAAAAAGCTAAGTCATTTGGATTTTGAGGACAAGTAAGCTAAGACAGGACTAAAAAAATCTAAAAGGGTTGTCTAAACCTAAACTAGATAAGCTCTAAAAAGCTAGATGCTAAAACTCAATAAGCTGAAAGAGCTTATGTTTGACAGAAAGCTAGCTTTAAAGGTTTGGACAGAAACTAAAACAAGCTTAAAGGCTAAAATGCACTATCTCTCTTTGGACTCTAATACGCAAGGAAAGAGGGTATAATGGAGCAACAACAATTATCAATCTATCTTATATAAGCTATGTTAGAACACAAATAAGCTTATGATAGTAAGCTGAATAGTCAAAAAGAAAAAAAAAAAAAAATCTACGCAATCCCTACACCTAAGCTATGCAAAACAGTGAAAGTGGGACTTCTAGCTTAAAAATAAGCCATCAAATAAGCTTGCTAAGGGCTGAAACTTAAAGGGCTTATATAAGAGCTTATAGGCTCTCAAAATAAGCCAAGAAATTGGGATTAGTACACTACAAGCTTAGGGAAAAGGACGCTTAAAGACTCCCCTTTGACACACAGGGAGATTAAAGCTAATAACGCAAGGGGCTTATTTGACAGCTTTTTAAAAGCCTGTCAAATAAGCTCTAAATAGAAAATTAAGCTTAAACAGATAGGAGAACCCTAGCAGTATGAATATTGTTGCACCATATTTTTGGACTTTTAAAAATCATTTTAACTTGCCAATTGTAGAAGTGAAAAAGGGCTTTTGGGTGATTTTTTAAAACTGCTTACTAAAAAACACTTGGTGGTTTTTGACTCAAAAAGCAAAAGACCAAGGGCGGTCAGCGTGTTTTTTAGTACACACAAAAACAAACTTTTTTGACACTTAAACTCAAAACATAATGGCTTATTTCAAATAAGCCAATGTATACCTTTTTTAGAACCACAGCATTCTTGAAAAATGATTTAATAAACCTTTGAAAAACAATTTTAAAACTTTAAAACTTATAAAAACAGCTTAAATTAGCTCAAAAACCTAAGCTAAATCTATTTTGAGACTCCAACCCATACCAAAGAGCATTTTTGACCCGTTTTCCTCTTAACCCAAACACCCCCTTAATTTTGAAAAGTGGTTTTAAGAACCTATAAAAGCTAAGTAAACTAAGATTTTTAAAACACTAATGCTACTTAAACTATATTAAACAATAAAAAGAGAGAAAGCAAGACAAATAAGCAATTAGAAATGACAATAAGCTAGGACAGTTAAAGCATTTTTAGACAGTTTTGAGCAAATGGCATAATAATGAAATGAAAAGCACTAACAAGCAAACTTTAGCATAAACTAACACTAATAAGCACAAAAACAGTAGTAAGCTAAGAAAATAAGCCAAATAAGCTTATTTGCTACAGTAAAAGCAAAGTTTGAAAGAAATTTTACCTTTAATCCTTTGTTCATAAAGGATTCTTTGAAGCCTAAGTAAGCTCTAAATCCTACCCATAGCTTATAATTAAGCTTAAACTAAGCCATAGCCCAATAAGCCATCCACATTTGCTTATTCATCCATGCTTGTTTCATTCCAACAGTACCTTTGTTCTTTCTTGAATTTCTTTTAACTTTTTGTATATATATAAAAATGTTTAACAGGTTATGTGAATAGCTTAAACTGAGAGCTTGAAAGATTTTTAGAAACACTTGAAGCTTAGAACACAAATAAATGACTTAACTGAATTTTCATTAAACAAAGGTAAAGTACAATTACATGAAAAACTTTAAACTTAAAAACACTAAGAATTACTTAAAAACTACTCCCAGCCACAATGGCTTTACAAAGCTTTTTATAGTAGAAATACGACTAGGGCTTTTTTTTCTTGGTCTCTTGCATTTGTGCTTCTTTGTAGACACACTTTTGAGGTGTGTTTGTTGTGGGTGTGCAAACAGAAGTGAATCCTGGCCCTCCATTTTTCTTGATACCCAAACCTTTGATCCGAACCCTTGGGACTGTGGTGGATTTATGGATTGCCAACATGGCAAAGCTCCTCTTTTGGTGGGAAAGATAGTGGAGGAGGGGGGAAAGGTTTGTCCATGGGGTGGTTTGGGTTGCAGGGTAAAAGAGAGGAAGAAATCCCGTGACATGGTTGGGATTTGAAAAGGGCGGGAAAGGTTTATAAAGGTTGGGGGTGACAGGGCGAAAGTTTGCCCATTTGGCAAGTGTAGTCCCTCATGGTGTTATGTTTGATTGCATCCATGGTCCTTGTGTTTAAAACCTTTTGGGGACTTGGCAAAACAACCCCTCCAAAGTGATAAGTCATATTGCATCACTCGTCCTTGCGAGCTATAACTTAGTAGCTTTGGCAGTTTTGGCCCTTGGAGTTAAACTTTGCCAAATTGGCAGCTTGGGCCCTTGACTTCATTTTTCTCTTTTCTTGTATAAATATAAGTTTAGGGATTTACAAGTTAAGTCCCTAAACTTATATTTCTTGACTTTTGGCTTCGGGGTAGTGTTTTATACGATGACCATTCACTTTGAAATTTGGCCCGGAGTTTTGAGATAACTCGACAGTGCCATAAGGAAAAACTAACACCCACAATCCAACCCAACAACAGACCAACACCGACAAACTGACGCACACCACCCACACAGCCAACACATCAACGACTACAACCCCATAATACACCACACATCAAAGCCAAACACAACCCACCCCACACGGAAGCACACGACACACAAACCATTGACCAAACTACAAATACAACAAACAACACACAACCACTACCCCGACCCAACCATAACAAAACCAACCAAACAACAAGCACCACCAAAACGACAACACTACCACCAAACCCAACCTCAAACACAGACACAACACCACACCACCCACCACACAACCAACCAACGAACACGACGACACAACACCTCCAACACACAACCACACCCCAACAACAAACACCCAGCAGCCAATTAACAACCAAACAAACTTGAACAACACAAACAGCCACCAAACACCCACCAAAACTACTAGCTACAAAAACCAAACACGACACACAACACCCCCAAACCACAAACCACACCAACAACCCTTTCAAACAACAACAAAACCCCGACACACACACCACAATCCGCCACCCGTACCAACCCACCCCAACCCACCCCCAAACCCAACCAACCAAAAAAACTAAACCAAACCACCACAAACGACCACAACACCCACACAACACACACAAACCCACTCACAACACCCCCCCACAAACACACCACCACCAACTCACACCAGACCCAACCACTCACCAAAACAAAAAACAACAACACCACCTCACACAACACCACAACAACACACCTAACGAACCACAGACACCACAACCCAACAACAACACACCCCAAACACCATCACGACCACAAACCCACACAAACCAAACCCACCAACCACACACACCCACACACCAAACACCACCTCACACAACCACTCAATACCAAGCCGAAACAACTAAACACCAACCAAAGCAACGACCTCGGAGACCGCACACAAACACCACCCACACAAAACGAAACATCCCTACCCCCAACGACAACAAAACACAACACACCGACGAAACACTACTCACCATAACACCACCAAGCGCAACAAAACACCAAAACCACCAACTCAACACCCAAACAAACGAAAAACATCAGCACACCACCAACAACACACAACGACCAGCCCACGCACTCGACCCACCAAAAACACCCACAGACACACACGCACGAACACACACCACACGCCCAACACACACACCAAAAAAGACACCACCCACCAACCCACAAGCACAACACACACAAACACCCGAAAACAACCACGCACAACCCACACGCACACAACACAACACACACCATCACGATCGACAACCCACTAACACACCCCAAACCACGACACACAACAAAATCCACACACACCTCCCAACATTAAACACCAACCAACATAACCCACACAGACCCAAGCACACCCAACGAACCACACACAACCACTACTATACCACCAAACACAACTACACCCACCAACACGCAACACAACCCCACACACTACACACACACACCAACATTACACGCAACCACAACACACAACAACACACACACGACCCACCCACCACAACACCACAACCAAAACCCACACCACACCACCACACATCGAGAACACACAAACAAACGAACAAACTAGACTACTAACAACACCAGGCGCAGCACCACACCACGAACAACCCACAAACGCCCGACCACTCCACCCACAGCACTACCAACGCAACCAAACACACTCCACCCACCACACACGACACCACACCAACACACACAAACAAACACACAACCCCACATCAACCAACGCCCACAACCACAACCACCACACACTACAACACAACCACAACTCCCGCACATCCCATACACACCTAACAACCACACACCACCAAGCCACCGCAGCAACAACCACTCAACCACACTACAAACACAAAGAATCACACGACCCGCACACGCAACACTACACAACAAACACACCACACAACCACATCTACTATACACACCACAAACACGCACACCCACCAAACACCCCACCGAACACACCACCACCAACAAAACACAACGACCAGCACCACACAACTGAAACCACACACAACAGTCTACACAAACCACACACAACACACAACACTCCCCCAACAACCCACCACACCACATAACAACACCAAACACCAAAAGCCTACACACAATACATCACACCACCAACCAACCACACAAAATCAAACACATACAACCCCCACCCAAACACCTACACCCACAAAACACCACACCCCACTCCAAACACACCCACCACCAAACCGCAAACTACGACACACAGCACACCAACCACACGCCACCACACACAACAAGCCTAAAAAACCTTCAACCACACGCAACCAGAACGTCACACCCACAAGACAACACCAAACATCAACAACACCAGCAACACACACATACCCAAACAACACAAACACAACCCACGCACCAACACACCACACACTAAACCCACTACCACAACCCACCCGCACTCACACACACTACACAACTACCAAACAAACACACTCCCACAAACCCACACCACAAACACAACAGCCAACAAACAAAACACCCAACCAACACCAACACACCCCAAACTCACAAAACACACACACCGACACCACACAAAAACACCACACCCAGCACAAAACACACACCTCACAAACCAACACGACCCACAACCAACAAACCAAACCAAGCACACACCAACCAACAAACCAAAACCCCCCAACACACATCTCACCCGACACTAGACACACAACCTACCAAATCCCTCAAACCCACACAACAACCCAAAACCAACCCACCACCACACACACACACTTACAAACTAACCAAACACAAACACCAACAACAACCACACTCACACCAACCACGACACAAACACACAGCCCAAACCCACTCAACACCACACACCCAATCAAACACAACTACCAACCCCACACACCAACCACCAACACACACCACACACACACACCCTAACCCAACCACAACACCACCACCAACCACACAACACCCACATCAACACACACCACCCCACAAAGCGAGCCACACCAACACCCAACTCCCCACACCACACCACACACAGCAACACAACCAAAACCCACCCCGCAACCACAACACACCCCCACACCAATAAAACACACACACCCACCAACCACGCACCACCGCACCACACGTAAACCCCCACCACAAACCCACCTAACAACCAAACACAACTATCCGACATCACAACAATCAAACCCCAAACACCCACCGAACAACCCACCAACGCCAACACACCGACAACCACACAACAACACCAACACACAACAACAAACCACAAACAAACAACACCGACAGCTTCACAACAAACACTAAACAAGCACACCATCACGCACAACCCCGACACGACAAACCAACCGACTTACGCCCCCAACACACCCAACAACAACACACCCACAACCCCACCAAAACAACCAACCTATCGAACACACACAACCTACGCTCAGCAAACATCCACGACACATCACCACCAAATACAACCCACCCATCACCATCACCAACACAACACCCGACCACGCCCACGCACCACCACACCACAAAAACAAAGCACGCACACACACACAACGACCCGACCACACCACACCACACACACCAACCTCAAACCACCACACAACACCCACAAAACAACTCCACCACCCACCAACCACAACAAAACCACCGCCCAAACCCACACCAGACACACCCACATAAGACCCATACAAAAACACCCACATCCCATCCACCACAACCCACACCCACACACCACACCTAACCTACACACATCCAACCAACCACCACAATCCCCCCTCCCGCCCCCCCCCCCCACACCCACAACCCCCGCACACCACACACACGCAAACACCCACAACACACTTAACTACAAACAACACAAACCCAAATAACGCCCACACCCTATAACAACTCCCCCTCCACCACCACGAACCCACACCACTTAAACACGAGAACAACACCACACCATCCCCAGCACGCAACACCGTACCCAAAACCACACCCAACACTCCAACAACAACCTACAACACCCACCGATACAACCCCAGCAACCACACCTACCAAACAAACACACACTACACGTCCAACCACCCACACACCCAGCCCACACACCACACACAAACAACGCACACACCACCACCAACACCACCAACACTAACCCCCAATAACAAGCCAACACCAAAACAGTAACGAGCTAACCACCGACCCAACCACAAAAACCTCACCCAACTGTGAGAAATCCCAAACACCACAACCCCACACACACCTACAACTACACCCCCATCACAAACATACCACACACCACCAACAACAACCACACAATACCACCACACCCCAACAACCCCCCTACAACACAAACCACCCCACCACGACCACACCACAACCGACAACCCACCCACTACCAAAGAGACCCAAAACCTACACCCACCGACGAGCAACACACCACTAACAACAACCCAACACCCAACAAACGACACCAAAAACAAGAACACCACAAACCAGCTAAACACCCACCAACCAGCAACACACACACCCCACCATACACCCCACAAACACCCACCTACAACAAAAAAACCAAACCCACCCACATCCACAAATACCACCACACCACAGAAACACCAAACTGACCATACAACCGAAGCAACAACAACGACACCACAAAGATACGACAACCCCAATAATCCCCCAGCACGCCCCCACCACCAACAACGTTAACCAAACCACAACACAACCCCCAAAACACCCCCCCGAACAACACACACACCCACCAAACACTTACCACGACTAACATTACACACGACACCTTACACACATAACCAACACCACCAACACCAACGCGCCCCCCAAGCCCAGACACTACACAACACCACACACCACAACACGAACACACAACACAACACCAACACCACACAAACAACCACCTACACAACACACACACACGACCTCACGCACCACTACACAATCGACCACCAACCACACAATCAAACACCACACCTACAACAAACACCACACAACGAAACACACACACACACAACCACCACACCCAGCAACACAACCCCACATAACACACATCACAACACAAGCCGCCACCACAAAAACGAACACCGGCCGTCTCACAACTAGAATACCACGACACCCCACCAACCACAACACCACCACAAAACCCCCCAAACCGACAGCAAACAAACCCAACACCACCCCACCCCAGACACATTACACCATACAAACAATCACAACCCACCCAACAACACCACACCCAAACAACACAAACACCACACCACCCCACGACGACCACCCCCCACTCCCACAACCTACTACCACCACCACAACAACCAACAACAAACACAACAAATCCAACCCTAACCAACACCACCACAAGCAAGCACACGCCCACCTTACAAAAACACACAACAAAGCCAAAACACAACACCCGACAACAAACAAACACACACACACACCCGACGCAACAACTAAGCCCCAACTACCACACAACCCACCCATAGCACCAACCAAGCTTGAACCCACCCTACACAAGCAACCCACTCCACAATACAAAAACCACACCACACAAACCGACAAAACGACCACAAGACACATCGAGCCCCACACAACCACACACCCCGACCCAACAACAACCCCCACCACAACAACCACATCACTAAACCACCACACACCGGAACACAACCAACAAACACCATCCGACCAACCCCCAACACCGAATCCACACCCCTAAATCAACGACAGCACACATACCACACACACCACACACACCACAACCAAACACACTCAACACAAGCAAGCACCAACACGACCAGCACACGACAAACAAACCATAAACCACCCAACACCACAACCCACCACACCCTACACATCAACCAACAAAACCCCAGCCCGAGCACCAACAACAAACCACCCACACACCAAAACAAAACAACCAACGATCCGCGACCCACACCGTCCCGCCCATACGAACCCAAATCGAACCCACACACACCCATACCACCCAAAACCACCACAACACAAACTACACCCACTACAAACATCACACACTACCAGCACAAACACAAAATCAAGACCGAACACCACACGCCCAACCAACTCCAACACAAAACCCCACCCCACACAACAAACAACCCGCAACTACCTGACACTAAACTAGCACAAACATACCGCCAACCCCCTCAGAGACTACACAACACAAAGCACCCACCCACACACAACACACACACACACACCCCACCCCACAAAAACACACCCGACACGACCACAACCGAAGACGAAGACAACCCCACCCCCAACACACACCAACATACACGACAACCACACACACACACACACAAGACACCACACACAAAACCAACCCACCCAGCTACCAAAAGCACCAAACAGCACATACACAAAACACAGCACCACCACCGACCCACACCAGCACAGACCACCACACACCCACACAACAAAAACCCGAACACAACGCACACAACCCACACTTACCCACGACAGACCTGCCAAACTACACCCCCACCCAAACACCACACCACACACACACCACAATCCACCACCCCAGCAACAACACACACGCACCCACAGCACCCACCCCGCAACACTCACCAACATCACACACCCCCACCCCCACACACACACCCCCAACACAACCACAACTCAAACATCTCCACAAACAAACACACCTCCAACAACACACCACCCAAACACACACCAAACACACACATAACCACCGAACCACGCCCAAAGAACAGCGCCTACACCACACCAACGCCAACAGCAAACAACCACCACCAACAAACACACCACGAAACCACGAAAACACCACAACACACACACCACCAACACGACCCACACCCAACGCCCCACGACGGACAACACACACCGCTTCACACCCACCAACCAACACACATCCCCACCAAACACCAATCACAACACTACAACCCACAAACACCACCACACCGACACACCCCACCCCACACCCACAAACCACACCCTAAACCATACACACAGTCAACCCACCACACACAAAAACCACACACATAAAACCCACAACACATCACACCCAACCCACACACCACCGCACCACACACAAACAACACCAACACACAAACACGAACCCCACAAACAACACCACAAAACACAAACCAAAACCAACACACACAAACCACCACCAACACCCCACACACACACCACCAATACACACACAACACAAACCAAGCAACCCCACAACAGCCACTACAACACAAACACACTCAGCCACACAACGCACACACAAAACTCCACACAACCAACCCACACAACATACACACACAATCACACAACACACACACCAATACAACTCCTCACCGACACAAAACATACACAGCCACCACCACAACACACACACACTCCACACCCACCACACACACCAACACACACACGACACCACACACATCAAACCACCAAAACTACCACACCAAACACCAAACAACACCAACACACAACACACCACGCGCCAACGACCACAACACCAAAACAACACACACACCCACACCCACAACAACACTTCAACACAACACAACAGAACAACAAACCAACCCCCAAGACAACACAAAACACACAAACTAAACACTAACAACACAACACAAAAAGACAATCACACACCAACAACACACCCACACCACAAACACAACAACCACGCCATCACAAGCACACACTAAACAACACACAAACATACACACAATAACATCTCATAACAACGCGCCACAACCAACACAACACACACACACCACCCTACACGACCACACAACACAACAAACACAACACACACAACCACAACATCCCCCCACACACAACGAAACACAAACAGACAACCGTTACGAACACACAACTGCCACACACCACACACAAAACAACAGACCCCCCACCCATACCCCACACCAACACACCAACACCACTTACACCACACAACAGAATAAACACATCCAACCCACACATACAAACAACACTACACCAAACAGACAACACACAACTACACCACAACACCACCCACACACCCACACAACGACCGCAACGGCAAAAACCGACAACACACACACCACCAACCAAACAACCAACACCAACAACACACCCAAAACACACAGAAACAACCATCAACACACCGACACTAAACCAAATCAACACCACACACCAAAACCCCAACACCACAAAACCACAGCACACACCACCAACAAAAACGCCGAACACACCACAACACAACAACGACCACACAAACAACCCACGAGCCAACAAGGAACAAACAAAAAATCACACCCCACAACAACCCATCATATACCCCAACCAACAAACACACACCAACCAACGACACAAACCACCCCCGAAACACACCAGAAACAACACACAACACAACAAACCTACCAGACAAGCAACACCAAACCCACACCAAACACAACACACAACACAACAAAACAAAACATCACAACACAACAACCCCACACAACACACACCCAACAACAAACACCAACCCAGGCAGTACACATACACACACTAGAAAACACAACACCAAACACCGAGCCCACCGACACACAACAGCAACCACGCAACCCCCAACCACCCAACCACCACAACACCCACTCACACACCCACAGACCCACCGACACCCACACACCCACTACACACCCAACACCCGCCCAACCACAACCCACCACAGCACCCCACCCACACACTCACAAGCACTCCCCCCACACCTCACCCCCACACGCTACCCAACACCACACCACACGACACGAGAACTACCACACCACAACCACCAACCCCCACCACAGACCACACCAACACCCAAACTTCCCTCACACACCACCACTAACCCACTAACCACCAAGACCACACAAACATCACACACACACAACACAACACAACACCACGAACACACAACGACACACAACATACCATTACACACACTACAACAAAACAGAACAAACAAACACACACACAACCAGCCAACAACACACAACAAACACAAAGCACCAAACACTTACAAACACACAACATCCAGCAAGCAAAAGCCCAAAACAACACAACAAACTCGTACCGAAACACAACGACAGCACCAAACATACTAACAGACACACAAACCAAGACACCCATGTAACACAAAAACCAACACGAAAGCCACACACCAACGAAAAAAACTAACACACACAACGACAACACCCCAAAACACTACCAAACCCAACACAACCAAGACACTAAACGAACAACAAACAATAACGCACCACACACGACAACACCACCACCCCACCCACACCCCCCATACCAACTACACCACAGCACAACCCGACAACAACCAAACAACACAACCACACACAAAACAAAACAACACACACAAAACCACACAGCACCACACAAAAAAACACCGACAAGCACAAACCACACCAACACAGCAACACAACACAACAAACCCACACAAACAACACAAAGTACAAAAACCAACACAACACACACAGCCACAACAAAAACAACACAACACCCCCCCACACACACAACACAACACACACAACACACACCACCACACAGCCACAAAACACTACACCACAACACAACACAACACAACAACACCACACATCAGCCACAACAAACAACACCACTACAACACACAACAAACACACCACACACAACAGCATCACACTACACACAACAAAAAACCACACACACACAACCACAAAACTGAACACCACAACAACACACAGCACACACACAACGAACAACACAACACACACAACTACAAACCCACCCACCAACAAAACACACACCCACAAACCACACAACCAAACCAACACAAACAACACAACCCAAAACCATACCAGCACACTAACGACCGCAAACCACACACACACACACACACACACACACAACAAAGCCACAACAAAAACAACACCCACACAACACAACCGACCACAACAAATACTCAGACACACAAAACTCACAAAACAACAACAGAACACCACAAAACCAAACCAAACCAACTCACAAAGACACCCACCCCGACTAAACACACAAACACACACAAAACCCAAACAGCAACATAAACACCCCACCGTAACACACAGAACAATAACCCACAACACGAACCAGAACATACAAAACCACACAACACCACACCCAACAAAAAACACAACACACAACCAAACAGCCACAACACAACCAAAAACACAACAACCACAGAAACAACCAACACCACACACAAAACACACCCAACACAACAACACAAAACAACCCCAAGTCCCCCCACGAACCATAACAAACATCTCATATCGTCCAATTCCACACCCCCCCCCCGGTAACACTAGCATAGAATGCACACCTACTGACCAAAAGAGACAACCCTACAGGTGTCAAGAGGCAAGAAAATGCCCCCCCCGATAACCCAACGCTATACAAAACAACATCAGCCCATGACTTACCTTTGTAAATATAACAAAGGAATTGTCCATTGCAGTCCCTATAATAAAATAAATTTTTCTACTTTACTTTCATTGACATGACCAGTGTCTTAGTTGACTTTATACTTGACTTTGACCAATTGACTTTTCTATTGACTTTTTGACTTGATTGACTTTTCGGCTTCGATTTGGCTTTGTCTTTCACAGTATTTTCCATTTCATGTTCGGTTTTGTCGTTTTGTCTTCGTTTTTCGTCATTTTCTCAGTTATCCGTTCCTGCACAACACAATTAGCAAAACAAGCGTATATTTGGCATTTTAAGTCCGTTTTTGGTTATTTTAGCTCGTTTTTAAAGGTAAAAGGTATGTGTAATTAAACACATACCACTCCTCCTCCTTAGTATCCTCATCCTCAGGCTCATGCTCCTCACTAGGATCCTCTTCGGGATCCTCATCATCATCCTCGGGCTCATGCTCCTCACTGGGATCCTCATCGGGATCCTCATCGTCATCCTCAGGCTCATGCTCCTCACTGGGATCCTCCTCGGGATCCTCATTGTCATCCTCCTCGGGATCATCATCGTCATCCTCGGGCTCATATGGTTAATCAATAGAATCCTCCTCCATCGAATCTGAGTCAGCAATGTATCCAGGTGACTCAGCAGTCGGTGAAGCGTCATCGACATAAGGCTGATCCTTGACTTGAATGTCATCAATTGATGGTACATGGTACTCTGGGTGCTCTGGCTCTGGAACGTATAGCGGTACATGCTCATTCAACTTTATAGGGTCAGGTACATAAGCAGGCGATAGTGGTGGTGCATGCCCTTGTTGGGCAACCTCCTCATAGGGGTCCATCTCCGGAAGCTCGCCGGCATTCACAATTGGAATACCCCATGATGGTCCATTCGAATCAGAGGATATGGACGTATAGGTGACCGCAGACAAAGCGTTGTCTGATGACATTGCTAATCTGTAACCACAATATAAACTTGTATAAGTATATTATATAAGACCAGCAGTAATATACGTAATGTAATATTAACACGTATATAACCTATG
>BQNB010060235.1:3421-37006 GCA_026074375.1 Tanacetum coccineum
TGTATCTAGCGCTGTGTATTATGAAGTAGCACCCCATGTAGTATTCCGCTGCATTGTTGTATTTTTGGGGGTGTTACAACTAATTTCAGTACTAGCAGTATTAACCTTTGTGGTAGCAGTACTAACTTCAGGGTTAACAGTATTAATATTATTAGTACTGCTTGCACCTGAAGTAGTTACAAATGCCAAGTTTTTATCATCATTGCTTGCACCAGCAGATTTCTTAACCTTCTGTTCAACAATTTTAAAATTGTTGTACAAATCATCAAAACCCATAGTATCAAAATCAGGTTTGTCCATCCAAACTACCACATGTGTATCCCATTCAGAAGGTAAGCTCCTTAAAATTTTTACATTTAGACCTTCTGGAGGAGTAACCACACCCAGAATTGACAATCTACTAACAAGCCTTTGAAGCCTGTTAAAGATATAATCAAGTGATTCTGAGCTTGAAGCACTAAAGTTTTCATACTGTTGTTTCAACAGAGCCTTCTGTGTCTTCTTTGTTGCTTCATTGCCTATTGCAGCAAACATTGATTGAGCATCAACATACTGGTCGAAGGTAAGTTGATGTTCATTGGGCAGTGCCATGAGCAGTAGACTTCTTGCCTTTACATTATTCTTTTTACACGTCTTTTCTTTAATAGTAGAAGGCACAGTCATCTTCAATCCTGTTGATGGACCAGTTTCTGTTGCTGTTACAGGAATAGGTACCCACAAATTTCCATTCTCTATGACCTCCCATAGAGCATAATCCTGGATTTAAAAGTACTGTTTGATCCTTATCTCCCACATCTCATACTCCCCGAGTTTGAGCATGGGAAGCTTTGCCAACGCATTGTTCTGAGAAATTTCCAACTCCATTACTCCTAGATCAAAGTTTCTCAAAGCACAGGCTCTGATACCACTTGTTGATCCCACGCCTTGATCGATTCTTTACGTTGTAAAGTGTTTGTTACCTTGGATGAATCCAAAATAACAATGGTTGAGACTTTGTTTGTATATCAAAGTGTATGCGGAATCTAGACTTTGATACTCTAGAGGTATTTATCAATGGAACAGTAACAACTAAAGAACAATGAATAAAACACAAACTGCTTCAATATTATTAGAATAATACGAGTACTCTTGTAGTACTAGGGTTACAAACCTTGAAGCTATTCTTTCTCTAAAATATATCTAAATCTCTTAAGCATAAGCAACTTCTTTTAAACCTTAAACTAGGATCTCCTTTTATACAAACAAGGAATCCTTTACAAGATAAATGCCGAACTATATGGAAGTTGTTACAATTCAAATACAAATATAACAGATATACATTCCTTATTTTTCTCTTTGCATCCTTATCTCCAAGTCAACAGCTTCGACCATCAGCAGTATTAATCTTTCTTCTAGCAGTATTAACTAACTCTGGCAGTACTAAGTTTGTACTGGCAGTACTAACTCCATTAAGACTGTTAGTTATACCTTGGCAGTATTAACTCTTGTGAAGATTTATTCCCAACAAATATGCAAAATAATATTTGCTAAACCATTTAATATGGCATGCTGTTGTATGCGACGTTTTTACCAAGTCATGGCTTAATCAAAAAATTAAATTGTTTCCTGTTGAAACAATTTTTTGTTTTTTTTTCTTTTGAAAATGTATATCAAATATGGTAAACACCGACTAAGAAAGCAGGGCCGCGACATAATTTTTGGAGCGCACCATAAATATAAAGAAGCCGGGCCGCGACATAATGTTTGGTACGGACAAAAAATATAAGGAAGTTGAGCCGCGACATAATTTTTGGAGCGGACCATAAATATAAAGAAGCCGGGCCGCGACATAATGTTTGGGACGGACTGGAAATATAAGGAAGCTGGGTCGCGACATAATTTTACAGAGGTTGGGCCGCGACACATTATTAAGAGGCCGAACCGACCCATGACGGAAGTCGGGCTCATGGACAAAAATATAAGAGTCCCTTTAAAATAATCTTATCAAAATAATGTTTGCATAATAATATTTACATGTAAGGGATAATTGCAAATAAGTAAAAAGATATGGATAAAATCTTTTTATCAAATTAAAAAATATTGGCAATATTTTGTTACCAATTAAAAAAAATACAGATAACATCTTATCAAGTT
Source organism: Tanacetum coccineum (assembly GCA_026074375.1). Lineage (NCBI taxonomy): Eukaryota > Viridiplantae > Streptophyta > Magnoliopsida > Asterales > Asteraceae > Tanacetum > Tanacetum coccineum. The sequence continues at coordinate 5,555 of BQNB010060235.1, forward strand.
TAAAAAATATTGATAATATCTTGTTACCAATTTAAAAAGATATGTAAAACATCTTTATCAAATTAAAAAGTCCATTTGACAAAAATTGCCATTCGTGATACTGCATAGCATGAGGCAGTAGCTTTAATGGGTCAACATGCTTTGTTTATCTATTCTTTATAGCATGGCAGTGACCATTCACTAACATATACGAGTATGCAACAAACTTTGCATATGTGTACTAGCTAGGTAGTAAATGCATTGAAACTATGCCATGAGCCCCCCCTTTTTTTAAGTAAATACCGGATGATACACTCCGAATACGCTATACGTAAATATATATAGTATATAAGGATTATATCAAATAATAGTATAGTAAGTATTTTCCGTCGGGTTCGAGAAACAAACTTTTAACCAAAGTTGTCTCAAAAACCTCCCGGGTCGTTTTCCCTCGACGAAGTGTGAATTGAGAATCGGTTAAGTCCGTGATCGCGCGTTTTGAATGGTTTTAAAGATTTTTGATTTGGGTTTTCTAAATCCTACTAAATATAAATGACAAGTAGATAAATGCACGAAAACAAGTAAACAAGAAATGAAAATTAAACACGTAAGCATTAAAACGTAAACGAGAATTAAAGAAACACGACAATTAAAACCTAAATTAAACCTAAAAATGATTTTTTAAACTTTTCCTAATCCTAATTACTAACTTGTAAGAAAAAGCTAAGGAAATCCTAAACCGAGGGTGCGTAAAGTTAAAAACGAAGTAAACGAGAACGGGATTCAAATCCCGTTCTTTAAAAAAATGCAATACTTAAATTTTAACCCTACGAAAGTAAAATTCAAACCTAAGCCTAAAATATGATAAAAGAAAATTTTATAAAAAAGAATTTTATTTTTTTGATTATTTTTCTATTTTTTATGACTTTTTAAAGTTTTTAATAAGAATAAATGATTAAAAATACTAAACGTTGAATTAAAAATCTAAGAAAATTTCTAAAAATAGCTAAGGTAACAAAGTTTGAAGGAAAAATAAAAATTTGAATCCAACTTAAACGAATAAGCCCAAAAAAAGCTATTTAGCACACGAAGTGCTTATTATAAATAGAAGCTAAAACAAGGCTTAAATGAATTTTAGTTGCACCCTTGGACGTAAAAGTCCCAAGGGCGCAGTGGTTGTGGTGTGTGTTGTGAGGGATGTCCAGGGTTCGAGCCTTGCTCACCCTGGATTTCCCCTCTTCCTTTTTTTTGCAAAAACTTTAAAAAGCAAAGTTGTTAAGCAGCTTAAAATAAGCTACTTTTGTGAAAACAACTTTTTAGAAAACTAGATAATAAGCTGAAAAGAGCTTAAAACAATGACATAAATGACTTAGAGTTTTTTTTGGTTTTACTTAAACTAATGAAACAAAGAAACTAAAATAAGCTCAAACTTAAGAATAATAAGCTACTTCTATCCTAAAGCTATCCTAATAAGCACAACTAAGCTAGAAATAAGCATAATGGATAAGCCATAAGCTGAAAATCCTAAAAAGTAATTATACTAAAAATGTTTGCCAAACAGCCTAAATGCTAACTTTGAGCTTAATTTTAAGCACACAAACGGATCCTTATGGAAATATGGCTTGAACTAGCTTAAACTATGACCTAAAAGCTATCTAAAACTACTTTTAAAAAGTATTTTGAAATCTAATTAAGCTAAGAAAAAGCTACTTGAAATAGCTACTTTTAACTTTTAACTATGTTTTTATATTTTTAAGAAAAGACAAAATAAGCTAAAACTAACCTTAATAAGCTATGCACTATTAAAAATTAACCTAATAAGCTAGTTTGAACATGTATTAAGCAAAAACTAAGGACTTATAAGCTAAAAATCTCAAATAAGCAGTTTGGTGAGAAACTACTAACCCAAACAGTTCTTTAAGGCACCTTTAAACTTATTTCTCAATAAGCTAAAGGATCCTTCTGGATTTTTGGCTTATACCACTTAAAACCTTAACCTATAATCTAATTGAAACAACTTTTGAAAACTATTTTGAAGCTCAAACGATCAATGAAAAAGCTAGTTAATAAAACTGAAAATTCATTTTACACTATTTTTGGTTTTTGAATAAAAAGATAAAGTGCTACTTTTAGACTTAAAAACAGTTTACTAGATGAACTTTTAAAAACAAATTAAGCTGAAACATATTTAAATTGACCTAAAATCTACTTGTATTCTAAAAATTAAGACCTAATTACTATTTTTACTCTCTGAAAATAAATCTAGAAAAGGGACTTTTAGCAGTTTATCCTACTGATGTAGATTGCAAGTAAATGACCAAAACTTAAAACTACCAAGTGCAGGCCTAAAATCTTATTCCTAACATCTATAATATACTTAACTAAGAGTAAGCAAAGCAAAAATAACAACTAAAAACATATTTGAGTCTAAGATGATAATAAAACTGATTAATGCTAGCAGATTCAAACTAACAACTTACAAACCTAAAGAAAACTAGATTAAGCCTATCTAAGCTTCTAAATCCTACTCTTATAAACTTAAATATGAGATTTAAAGTGAGATCAAAAGACCAAATGGCCTCAAGCAGTTCTAACTTGAGTTAGAACTGCTTGACCCAAACACTCCCTTATATCCCTCAAATTCATACTTAGCTTATAAAAATTAGATTTAATGAACAAAGATCAAATACCAGATATCAAATAGCCTTTAACAAACCTAATGAACAGATTTAAGCAAACAATTAAGCCAGAACAATAAGCTATAAAACTATGCTACTATTTTTTACTTTTTATGACAGATTTATGATTATAAGTTGCAAACTAAATTCTAAGCTAACAAGTGAACTTAAAAAAGCAACAAACAACATTATTAGACAGAATTAAGCTAAATGCAACAGTAATAAGCAAATGAAAAGGCAGATTAAGCTAATATGCAAAAATAAGCTAGAATGTAAATTGACAATAAGGTAAAACTAGAAATTTTAAAGAAAAGTGTACCTCACACCTCAGCTAAACAGAGGTGTTTGCTCAAATGAGCTTAAATCAACAAGCTCCAGCTTGTTTAGAACAAGCTGGTGGGGTCCAATAAGCCCTTCCCAAACTGGCTTATCTTCCATTTATAAGCTGAGGTATATTTAGGGGAGAAAGTGAGTATCAACAAGCTTAGTTAAGCTTTGAGAGCTTAACTAAGTGACAAGCTAGCTTAAGAGTAACAGTGAGAGCTTATTAAGAGCTTAAGATATTATTTAGCAAAATTCATAAAAGTAAAAACACAATTTTAAAGTAAAAATTCAATTTCATTAACAAGAAAAGGATTACAATGCTTTTAAAGAAAGATTACATTAAGAAAAGATGAATAAGCTGGAAATAAGCTAATCTACACTACTCTAAACTACCCTACTCCTAGATATCTTTGTGAGAGAGGAGAGCTCTCTATTTATAGGGCAAGAGTGAAGCTTCTAGCCCTTCTACACGCTCCTCTTGATCTTCTAATCATGACCATCCATTTAATACCAATCATTGGATCTCAATCTTAGCCATTGGATTGGAATGTGAGCACACGGATTGCCACGCTGGCAATCCAATAATTGGCTACCCCTGTGCTTCTTTTGCACTTGTTTTCAGTGTAAAATTCCCTTCTAAGTGTGTTTGTTTGAAACCCACGTGTCCTCCCTTGTGTCCTTTTGACCAATCACGAGCTCTTGATGACGTTTCCCTTTGCTAGCATGGAGCTTGGTATTAGAATCTTCGAGCCACGTAGTTAATTGAAGGGAAATGGGTTTAACCCTCTAATTTTCACGCAGAGTTATTTGGGGGAGACGGTGAATAGTAAAACTACTTTTCCCGCCCCCCAATTCCTTTTATAACTTGTTTGTTTGACCCGGGTTTAAACGAGTTGACCTGGGCTTGGGGAATGGGCTCGGTTTAAAAGGGTTGGGCCAAGGAAATGGTTAAAAGGATTTATTTTATACACTTAACGACCGTTAGTCCAAATTAACAAAAGACTAACGGTGTTACTCATTTAGGGTTTTGTGGGTTTTGTGGTTTAACATTAAGGGTATTTTGGGTATTTTAAGGGCTTTTGTCTTTTGTATGTTGACCATTGGTGACCATGGTTGACTATTAGACCTTTTTGCTATCAAACTCATGGCTCTTGTGCACTCTATCCGTTCCCGTGTTCGAGTTTGTCCGGTTTTGACCGTTTTCTTATGATTTTTGCAATATCCGTACCTACACATCACAAATGACAAAACAAGCAATATACAAGCATAATTTGCACAATTTAATCATTTAGGGTATTTTGTATAAAAAGGATATGTGTTTATCAATATCGCAAATTCCATAAACTAAGTGATTGTCGTGTCTCCGCAATGTTATATGCCCTAAAAACCAAAGGAACCTCATAATTTTCCTAAACTAAATCTTTTGAATATGTAGCAAAGACTTTTGTGGGACGAGTTTAGAAATTCACATGCTTTAAAAACACCTTTTTCGCAATTTTTTTAAAACCTTATTCCATTTTATGTTTTCTAATTACAACTTACAAACTTATTCATGTTATGACATTATGTATTGTTTTCATTATTCATTGGATAACTTTATAGGATCACGAACATAAAGATCAAAAAGTGTCCAAATGGATAAATTCATCGTCCCCGACTTTCACCTCTTCAAGCCAAGCTTAAAAACAAGATTATTGCAAAATACAAGTTATGATGCTAACACTACTCATAAAAAACTAATTGTGTACTTATTTTTCCTCCTTTATTCACCGCGCCCTACTTTCCTCTAAGGATTTTATTATTATTTATGGTGGACGAATTAAAATTATGTCCTTTTTAATAAAGTAAAACCCCCCCCCCCCCTGGTTTAGACCATTAATAGCTGAAACCCTTTCCTAAAGAGACGATGTGGTGAGAATAAGGTCTACATTAAGGTTCTAATGAAAATGGGGAATCGGGTGTTTTATAACTTATTATCTTTTATCTCTCTCAACAAAAATCTTTGCTACTTTTCAAAGGTTTAGTTTGGGGAAGTTTCGAGATATTTGGTTATAAGGCATGTGATATTGCGTGAGGACACACAATCGTTTAGTTTGGGGAATTTTGATAAGTGTAGAATACACATATCCGTTTGTACCTAAAATAACCCAATTAAACCCAAAACAGACCAAAAATGGCAAAAATATGCTTGTATTTGTGTTTTGTGTGTGCAGGTACGGATAAGTCAAAAATCACAAGAAAACAGTCAAAAACGAACAAGCACGGACACGAGAATCAGAAGAGTACAAAGCCGAAGCCAGAAAAGTCATGCCTCAGTTAAAGAAAAGTCAAAGATGGTCAAACTAAGTCAAACACAAAAGGACAAATCCTTAAAAATGTTTCACCTTGGTCCCTCAACTCTCACAAAAGTCCAAAAATGTCCCCTCCTCTAATTGGGCCTTACCCGGATCTAATAAGCCCAAATCCTAGCCCACTTTCCTTTTATATAAACTCCAAGGATTAAACTTGCACTTTCCCAAAGATAATTATAACTAGAAAAGAAGAAAGGAATGAAAGGGACTGAAAATGTAAAAAGGCCAAAGCTAAAACAGTTTTAACTGTCAAAAATTGGGCGCGAAACCCATTTACTGTTCATCGTCACTATCCTTTCACTCCCATGGTAAAAACAAAGGGCTTTTGGAAATTGATGGGCAAGGAAGTCAATTCAAGAGCTCTCAAGTACAATGGCAGGGTTATTAAGGTCAAATCAAAGCATCTCATTAGTTCTCTCAAGTCCTAAGACACGTCATCAATGGAAGAAGCACAAATAGAGGTGGGTTTTTGTACTAAATCACTCAGAGAACTAGCACAATGTCACATCAAAGGAATGCCATGCTGGCAATCCTCAGGTGTCCACAAATCAATCCAACGGCTTACAATAACTCTCCAATGATTGAAGAATCCAACGGGCATGATTGAAAAGAGCTTGGAAAGGCTAGAAGGATCCTTGGCAGGCTATAAATAGCCCTCACCTTCACACACATTCACTATCTAGGAGTAGGAGTAGCTTAATAGTTTTAGCTTAAATTTTGTGTAATTTCTTTTTAAATCATGTAATCAAGTTTTCTAGTTAATGAAATTAATGTTTTGCTTTTAAATAATCTGTCTCAATTATTTACAAGTTTTTGTTTAAACCTTATTTTCTTGCTTAAAAGCTACCATAAGCTACTCAAAAGCTCTTATAAGTCTATAAGCTTATAAGAGAGTTTAATTCAGATCCTAACCTACTTTAATCCCTATAAACAGCTTAAGTACTCAATTCCTTTGCATTTTGGATTTATGAGCTTTTTGGAAGGAGAGCCAATAAGGGAAGGGCTCTCATGGACCCACACTGGCTTATTCTAAATAAGCCAGAGCTGTAGATTAAGCTCAATTGAGCCTAGCTTCTGTTTAGCTGAAGCACAAAGTAAGTTTTCTTTTAAAATTCCTTTTGCCTTTAAATTCTAGCTTAAATAATTGTTATATTGCTTATTAGAATAGATCTGCTTAGTTGCTTAATTTAGTTGCTTATTTATACTTATTTCTCTTTACTAGTGCTAATTAGTTAAATGTCTTCATCTGTTTTTTGTTTAAATAGGTATAGATCATTAGTTTCTTATTTCTGTCTTAAAAATCCATAAAACCCAAAAATATTAGTTAAATTAGTGTAGATCCTAGAATTTTGCTTAATCAGTTGTTAGAACATGTTAAATAAGTTAGTTATAAACTATTAGTTACCTAGTTGTTAAGGTTTAATCACTAGTTTTCAAAATCAAAAGCTTAATAAATTTCTATCAATAGATAAAGGGGTGTTTGGTTCAAGTAGTTTTGACTTCAAAAAGTCAAATTAGGAAATGCAATTTGTTTTAGTAAGTTGAGTTTTCATTTAAAATCAGTAGTTTAAGAGTTTTTAAAAGTTAGTTTGCTAATTTTCAAAAGACATGGCTTAAAATCTTAGTTTTTACACCAGGACAGTTTTTCCTTTCTTTTAGCTTGTTAAATTTTGATCCGAAGCCCTTAAGGCTTAGATTTTGCTTGTATTGTGTCTATACACACAATTTGAGTAAGTTTAAGGTATTGATAGTCACTAGGATATCCTGCATTCTTTGTCTTTGGGTACTACCAAGTGCACCAGCAGTACTAACATAAGTGAGTACTAACATAAGTTAGTATTGCTGTCACAATTTTGTACTGCTACTTTTAGCCAAGTTTTTAGTTAAGTCAAAATAGGATTTAGGAGCTTAGATTCAAGTAGGATTAAGTTTAGGTACAACTTAATATAGTTTAAGTCTTAAATTTTGTTATCTAGCTTATTTTCCTAGCTTATTTTACTGTCAAAAGTCATTTAAAAACTTAAAAAGCCAAAAACAGTAGGATAGATACTTAGTTTATTAAAATCTTAATTCTAGCTTAAGATAGTAGTTTTTATTGCTTAAATAGATAGATCATAAGTAGCTTAACTAGATTTCATAAGCTTATAGTCTAGTTTTGTCTTTTGAGCCTAATAGCTTATTTAGATTCTGTGCTAATTTGCTTATTTTCTGAGTTTGCTTAGTTCATGCTCAATTTCAGTTGCTTAAAAGTATTTCCAGCTTAATTTTCTTTGCCTACATAGTTTAAGCATCTCATAAGCTTCCTAGAACTCTTTTCCTTTTTCACATTGAGCTTAATTTGAGCTTATTATAGCTGTTTTAGTAAAACATAGCCCAAACCCCTAGTTTCTGTAACAGCTTATTGAGAAGCTCTTTTAGAGCTTATCCTTGAGTTTCAGACCATAGTGCTTTTGTTAAAGTTGTTCTCCCTAGCCTCCTTTACAACTTTGCTTTTATAAGTTTTTGATTTTAAGCACTTTTTGTTCTCCACTTATTTTTAAGGCTTACTAGGATTTAATTTGAAGTCGGGTTAGGTCCTCAGGGACTGGTTTTGTAATTTTTAGTTTTTTTTATTGTTTTTCAGTTGGTCCTTCATCAGTTAGTATCTTTGCTCCATTAGTCCCTCTAGTATTCGCATAGTTAGTCCTTAATTAAGTCTTTAGTTAGTTTTTAATTAGTTTTATATTTTTAATTAATAATTAGGGTTTAGTTTTAATTAGTTTAATTAGACTTTTATAAAAAGACAAAAAAATTAGGGCTTTTATTTTTAGAAAATTTCTGCACATTTTCTTTATTTAGTGTAATTTTAGAGATTAAATTTAGTTTACATTTTTAGGGATTAAAATTAGTTTACTTGCTTAATAGTCGCGTTTTATTTGTTTTCCGTATTTGATTAATTGTCCATTTTTTTTAATTAGTAATTTCTTTTTCTAAAATTTTCTTTTGTCATATCTTAGGTTTATAAATTAGTTAACATTTTTAGGTTAAATTAGTTTACTTGCTTAACAGTCGCATTTTTTTGTTTTCCCATATATGATTAATTGTTTTTTTTTAGTAGTATAGCTTTTTTCGAATCAAATATCTTTGCCTTCATTCAAATCAGGATCCGGAACCTAAACGAGGTTTCAATTTCACTAGTCGTTGGGGAAACGACCCCGTGATTAAATACTTACCCTGTTTAATATACGTATAATTTATTATAATTATATATATTTTTAAGAGTAGAATTTTATTAATCAAGGGTAGCTTGGTAATCTATCTTATTTATCTTAAAGTAATTATATTTTATAAATATTTTAGAGTATAAAAGATTTCTAACAGGTAATCACAAAGTTCCGGATATTTAAAAAAAAGGAGGTACGCAAAACGTAAAGGTTTTACTAAAATACCCGAAAAATGATGCGTAACACAAAAAATAAAAATGAATGTAATAAAATTATTTCTTTGGCATTTTGAGAATATAAGCGTCGATGGTTAACGTAGAATTCGCCGGTTCTTTGTAAACGTCACGAAAATTACAAATGTAAGCCCTAATTCTCCCGATTAGTCGTGAGTTCATATCTCAACATAAAAATGAAAAATATAATTAATACTTGAGAATAAAATAACGACCTGAAATTGATGGATTGTCACACGCATAAAAACTGGTTGTGTTGTAAAAAACCTGTCTCTACACGTAGTAGAAAAACCGGTTCTTCAAAAGTGACCGATCTTAAATTTTTTAAGTTTCTTTTAATTTTACACAAAAAAATTAATTTCCCTTCCCTTAAAATTAACAAGCGGGAATTATCCCTCCATCTTTTTTACCAAAAAATTGAAACCCACAAAAATTCATCTTATTTCCAAAAGCCTACATCAAAAATCAAAATAAAACTCATCAATTTCAAAACCCAACCACTATACAGTACCAACATCATCGTTCCTCTCACTACCTTCACGTTTACCACCGTTCAGAAACTCCTGCCCATATCTACTTTTAAACAAAACCTCTACTCCCATCATCTGTTACCAGTTCATCTTTCTAGTATGATTTCGTGTTTATTAATGGTTTCTTTTATGTATTGTTTATCTAATGATTAATTAACAAATATTACTTGTTTAATATTGTGATTTGGTGTGGATTCAAATTTGGGTTTATTGTTACTTTATGTGAACAATTAGGGATCTAGTGTTCTTACTTGTTTAATGTTAGTAAATGGCCATTTTTTTCTGCTAGCAAGTGTTAAGCTACATCTGAAGTACTTGTATAAATGATGAATTCAAATTTACAACTATAAATTTGTGCCTTTAAGTTTTTTAATAGTACTTGACTTGCTACGAAACTGAAAATTGTACATAACAGTGGACTTGAGTCTCGATTTAGTTAGTGATATGATGGTTATTATGTTTATTAAGAGAAAATAAATGTTACATCAGGGGAACTCTGATTTAACGGGTAGTGAATGTAAGATGGTGGCTGCATCTTGTAAGCTCGGTTACAGAAATCCACTATCGACATTTATAGGCATCTTTGATGTATATTTATAGAGCGACTTACTCTTAATTGAACAAAAGTTTTTTAGGTGAATGCAAATTTCTTGGAAGGAGAAACTAGTATTATAGAAACAATTAATTGCTGATAACGATGAAGATAAAAGAGAAATCAAGGGAGGCCAGTTGTGGGATGAAGATTTATATAGCAACGTATAGTAATTATTGTTGAATATTGGTTTCCAAATTAGAACATAGCTATTCACTGACTTGACCCCATTGAAATCCCATTTTTCTCTTTGCCTATTACTTAGCAACCTTACATTCATAATATTGCACTCTGTAGTGCTTCTTAAAAGTTAAGTTTATTTGGGTGTAATTGCTGTGATTTGAAGATAAATAAGGAACTTACTTTGATCAAGACGACAAAGATAAAGAAAGTGAAGACTCCCTGCGCAAGTTGTCATAATTAATGCTATTAACATTTGGTCTCCTAATAAACTATCTCTATTTCTATTCATTTATTATATGTGTTTGTCTCTCTTATTCTTGAATTTAGTGGAGAGATACAAACTCATCGTGCGTCCTATTGGAGCCCAAAAACCAAGAAAGGGTTGTGATTTTAATGAACTTGAAAATAATCGTAGTTTTGTAAGAAATTGCTTCCATTTTCCATATTAAAACTATACATCTATTTAAAACCAAATTTATCATTTTATTGTGTATATTTTGTTGTTTGGGATGTTTATCTTATAATCCACCATGTTTATCGAAACTTGCTTTTGTGGCCGATTGGATTTACTTTTGAGTTAATTGCTTATGTGGTTTTTTGCGTATTGCTTATTGATTTTTTTATTGTGCCGCTTAGGATTGTGTATCGAAAACCTTAAAAAGGGCTTAATATATATATTTTTAAACGGAATTAACCCCTATAGGGCAGTTTGGAAGTGTTTATTAATATCCTTCCTCTATGATTGTTTTTGGGTTTGATTTATTCCAAATTGTTGTAAATAAGAGAAATTGAAGTAACCCCCAAAACATTCCTAAATTGGCGTGTCTTTTTTTATGTTGGTAATAAGATTAGTACAATATCTCTTGTATTGATGCTCACGATGCTAACATTTGTATTATCAGAATACTTTGGACTGATATTAACACATCATATGAAATATCCTTATCCGGCGCCACTTAACATGCAAAATGGTAAAAATCTATTAAGAACAAATAACAAATTATGTTATGGTGGTCTCCATAAGAATGACAACTAAAACTAGTTTTCTAAGATACATTGGTTAACTTCATTGCTGTATAAAAAGAAATATACCCCACTGTTTTATTTAAAACTTTATAGGCTTTCCACCTTAATTTTATATTGTTGGTGTTTTGCAAAAGTCAAATACTGATTCAACATGTTAGCACAGTATTTCGCCACCTGCTGAATTGAAATGATATAAGTAGTTCTTAAAGCAATCCCTGTAGTTTGAAATTTTAATACATTAAGCTATTCTTGAATACTTTTTACTTGAATTTCAATACAGCAGATCACTAGCAGACGTGCAAACGTGCGAGTTCTTGTTTTTTAGATTACTGATGTTTTTATTTCATTAAATTACTTGTAGGTACCTTGGACTAATGAAGGTTAATGCCGTTGGGGAGACAGAGAGTTAAAAAACGCGATCATTGGTGCATGGTTTACGTTTTGCGAGATATGTCCAACAGATAATTACGTTTGAATTCTATTATTTTTCTTATGGTTTATTTGTATGAAATTAGTTGATTTAATTAATTTGAATTTTGTATTTGGGGCTTATGTTTAAGCTGAATTGAAGTTGTCTATATTTACTTGAATTTTGATTGATTATTGACATTTAGGGCCCATCAAATCATTTATATATATTGTTGTTTTTAATATTTCTTTTAATTATATAACACAAATACAAATATTTATAGTCAAAATTCAATAACAAAGACTTTGAAAATTTCAAGTGGACACTTATTATAGGACGGAGATAGTATCTTTTTACTCTATATAAAGACAGGTTTGATCTTTTTATAAAGACATGTTGCGAGAGAACCAGTGTCCATTTCCAATAAAACATGTGTGTTTATTTTAATACGGAGGCCAATTCTTAGGGAGAGAACCGGTGTCGATTCTTCTAATAAAGACTGGTTGCATAACTGGTTTTCATATGTTTCGATCATGGAGATACCCCCTCTCAGAGAGTGGTTCCAAAACCACTTTTTATGGGCTATCTTGACCAGTTTCAATGGCTTTTTATGTAGTAGTGAAGAAATGAGTAGAATCATGTTGAATGAACAATCGTTACCATAAAAGTTTTGGTGTAACGCAGTAGATACTTCAACTTACATCCTCAACCGAATCCTAATTAGAGCTATATTAGGAAAAACACCTTATGAACTCTTGAGAGGTAGGAAACCTACTCTTGATTATTTTAGAGTGTTTGGAAGCAAGTGCTTCATTTTAAACACCAAAGACTACCTTACTAAGTTTGACCTAAAGTCATGCGAAGGTGTCTTTTTACGTTATTCCCAAAATAGCAAAGCCTACATCATCCTTAACAAACACACCATGAAAATTGAAGAATCACTCAACGTGACATTCGATGAAACTACTTCACCCTCTAAGACATCACCCTTGGTGGATGATGACTTAGATGAAGAAGAAGCAATTAAGGTTACTGTTGTTCCCTCTTAGTTGGTGAATATTAACGACAAAGTTAAGCTTCACTAACCCATGGCATGTAAGTAAAGTGATGTATTAAGTTCTTTGAAAAGGTTTTGTGTACGCAAGCTAAACAATAAGTAAGAGACACAAAAATAACTTTTCAATGTTTAACTCTTTTTATTAAGAATTATACCCCATTGTATGTAGAACTACAATGTGGATTGAATGACAATGTGTGTGTATGTGTGTGATCTCCTCACTAACAACTTTGCATAAACCCAAAGTGTTATGTAAAGCTGACTACTATGCTAACCAACTAAGCTCACTCAGGGACTTAGTAGATTTGGAAGAGTAGGTGTTTTGTGAAAGATACGACTTTAAATGCACAAAACTTGCACCTACTCCTTTACAAGACGTTTTCTATTTATACTACTTAGGTAGGGTCATACCCATATGGGTGATAAGTGTGTGTCCCAATATTGATAGGTTAGTACATATTGTACACCTTTATTTTTATTACAATTCTATTCTAAGTATGGGACAAACACGATTTCTAAGGTCAGTTGATGACACTGACTTTGTCTTTATACCCTATTCAGGATAGTTTGACTTCAGGTAGATAAGAGCTTGGACTTATCTATTTCACATCCTGCCTATTCTTCAATCTTTCGTCTTCAGGGTCTTCTAGCTGTTGGAGATCGTATGGGGTTCAGTGAGTCTATTGCTACAGCTCACTGAACCCATCACCTCCTTCTTTGGCTCATGATTCATTTACTGAGAACTGCCTTACTAAATGGTTGAGTCTTTCTTGTAGACTCAGACTGAGCATCTTGAAAACAACTCACTGAGTGACTGTTCACTTAGTGACCTTAATATGTTAAAGGTTATTAACACTTAGGATATTTTGTATTCAAATCCTAAGTGAAAGATCATTAGGCACTGAATGGGCCTAACAATCTCCCTATATTTGGATATAAATATAGCCTAAGTGTTTTTCAGTGCGAGTAAGTAAATACATCTTCTTCTCATAATGAATTCTAGAAAGCTTATAAGGGATACTAAGTTCACAAAAAATACTTCATTAAACATTACAAGGACCTATCATCTGTTACAAAAGATAATAAAAATTACAAAAAAAGTACTTAGTCTAATTGTATCCTAATGCTTCTAGCTTCACTTTCTTTGATTATAACTTCTCTTGGTCAGGGTGCTTAGCAATCAACTTCCTTAACTTCAGGCCAAACCTGGCATTCTCTTGAGTCTTGACCATTGAGGCCATTACCTAGTATGATACTAGAGAATCCACTACAACATTGTATTGCATTCTAACCCTTTAGGGAGACTTCTATTGCATTCTAACCCAGGTACCCTGATTTCAGGTTCCAGTTCCATGTGCCTCCTTTTTCTTCCTGAGGATTGGGATGAAGCTTATTCAAGGACAAGAGCAGGGAGAGCAGACTGAATTCTAAGATCTTTAGGTATCTTTTTCGATCTTTCATACCTCTTTCCCAAGGATGTCATCAGATCTTTAACTATGAAGTTCTTTTTCTTTTCAATGATTGGACCCAATTCATCCAACTCAGTGATCCCAAAGTCTCCAAACTTGAATGGGTTATGAACCTCAAAGTTCCTTTTGTCATTGTTCCTGTACATAATGAGTACTGCAGGTTTAGAGTTAGGATGAATCTTAACATCAGTAATGGGCTCTGGCTTGAGTTTGTTTGACATAGTCCTCATGTACTGCTCAGCTCTCTTCTTGTTAAGCTCTACCAGCCTTTTAACCTTCTTAGTATGTTGCCTCTTGTGAACCTGAAACTCAGCATCCTGAACCTTTTTAAACTTTTCACCTACCTTTGCACTGATGACTTTCTTTGGATCAATTACAATCTTTTAGCCTCTTCTTCCACAATCTTTATCACTTTAGTCTTGGTCATTGCAAGTCTTTTGGCTTCTTCCTCAGCCTTCTTGATCTGATCTTCCTTGTCTAAGTGTGCTTGAATTTGTTCTTTAGTGAGGTAGAATAATTTTCCATTTATCGTGTATGGGACAAGGATTGGAGCATCAGGATTAGGGCACACAATAGATGAGGCTTTAACTAGCTTTGTTTGTTCAGGTTGATCATCAGTGACCATACCTTTTCCTTCTCTTTGAGGAACTGAAGGTTCAGGCTGGGATGTGCTTATTATTGTGGTGATTGGTTGGACTTCAGGTGTTGGAGTTTCAATGGGTTGAATATTTGATATTAGGACAACATGTTTTTGTTCGTCAGACACTTGCTCCTTTTCTACCTTGTCTTTATTAGTATCTTGTGTCTCCATGTCTTCAGTCTCCCCCTCAATATGAGAAGGAGGTTCTTTAGTGACCACTAGTGTGACATTCTCCCCCCAAAAGTTGTTAGACGTCTAGTGATAGCAAGTGTTATTTGTGGCACACTGCTTGAGGGGGTAAAAGATTAACCTTTGAAGGCCTGATAGATCTCTGTCATCATAGATTTGATATCTAAAGTGTCTTTCCTGAGAGAAGATATTTCAGATCTGATTTCAGCCTGAGAACTTTCAATGGCTGTCATCCTAGGGCCAAGGTTCCAAGCCATGGAAGTTGTTGACTAGGCCCATGAAGCTAAGTGCTCTTCTTGTTTGAGAGTAGTAGCTTGAAGAGATTCCACTGAAGACTTTAATCCTTGGAAATCAAACTTCTTGATGAGTGTGAGCAGTTTAGTGAGATGAGTATAATTCTTTGTGTATGCCTTAGTAGCCTTAATTATTTTCTTGTTAAGTACAAAATCCTCCTTAACAACATCCTGAATAGTCTTGAGTGTGTCAGTGACCACATTTAAAGCATTGAGAAGATCACCCCTTGTGATGCTGTTTTTGTGGAGGGAGTTCATGGCTGCATCAATTACTTTGTCAGTTTGCTCCTTGTGATTAACATTTTCTTTATAGTAACCTTCAATTGAGGCCCTGAGGTCAGCATAAGAAATAACAGCTTCTGCATACTGTGTCCATTGTTCTTTAGCAATTTTGTTGAAAAGAACTCTAGAAACCTTCCTAAGATACTTGACCATCTATCTTTCACTGAGTGGCAAGATGTTATCATACTTCTTGAGTTCAGGATTAGAAGAGTCAAATTTTAATACTTGAGTTTCTTGATCAGGAGAAGGTTTAGACTTGTCTGTGTTTGGTGGTGGAGACTGATGTTTTTCTTCATCAGCCTAAGTATCTTCCTCCATGTCTTCTCCAGCCTCAAACACATCATCATCACTTTCTTTAACCATTTCATCATCATATAGGAGGAAGGCTTGGACATCAACAAAGGTTTGGAGTTGCAAAGGTTCAATATCCGGCTCCACTTCAAAAGAAGTCTTGCCTTGTTTTCGGTCAGGGACTGGTACCTCAATCGAGTGGACTAGGTTTCATCCACTTGGTACTTAGCACCGGTCCCTGATGGATCAACAACAGGATTGGTTTGTGGTTCCATATCAGCGAGTGGTTACAATCCCTTTGAGTCTTTGTCCCCATGTGGCCCTTCAGGGAACGATGTGGTTTTAGCTGCACCTTCATCAAAATTCGTGAAAGTTAATTCCCTATCAATGGGCTAAACATTTCCCCTTGAGTCTTTGGGATCAGTAATGGTACCCTCAGGAAAAAGTTATGATTTACGAGTGCCGTCATCGAGTGTGGAAGGCAATCTCATACTAGCGAGTTGTATATTTCTCTCTAGATCTTGAGAATCAGGTACGGTGCCTGATAACGCCCAAATTATACATGTTTTTGGTAGCGTTATTTGCATATATTTAATCATTTCTCATGAACTTTCGATACTTAATAGCATGAATTGCTTGCAGGTTCACTTGAAGACATCCCACAGATAAACACAACAAAGATCGAGTATTTATATGTTAAATAACACAACATATAAGAAAAGATAAAATTCAAGTACTAAAGTGAAAATGTGCGTCGCACTTACCAATTGTGCGCCGCACTTCTCCTCAAGTCAGAAGTAATTAAAGCCTAGTCAAATTCAGTATTAACTCCACAAGTACGCCACACTTACTACTTTGTGAGTCGCACTTCCTACTTGATTATGAAGAATTAATGAAGACTTAAATGCTACTACATTAACACCCTAAGTACGTTGCACTTACAACCTTGTGCGCCGTACTTGCTCAATAAACATTTATTACCCTCGCATTTAATCACCAAGTACGCCGCACTTACAACTTTGTGCGCTGCACTTTTTCCCTGACTTAGCCTATAAATAGGGGACAAATTTCATACATTTCAAGCATCCCTCATCCCACAAATCCTTCCTCTCTTCATTACTCAATCATCTCATTAGAAATTCTTCTTCCATTCCACCCATATAACTAAGACACCATAAACACAACACCCTTTTGAAGATTCAAGATCAAACGATCAAGAACGAAGTAGAATATCATATTAGTATATTGGAATAATGGAAATTCATGTTGAATCAAGCAATGTTATGAACCACTTAGCCATAAGAGGCTAAATCTCACATGACTACTCGGTGAAGTTATGATAATGAATAAGTGTTTGGTATGATCGTAATCTTTTTAATCTCAAGCTTATGTTGCAATCCTGTTATATCTTATCAGTTTTTGCTTATCAACTTAGATTATATAATCATACCGGTATAGGTCGAAAGACCCGTTATGATCTATGTGGTTTTAAATATTTGTCTATGATCTTTATCGTTTGTGCCGAGAAATCCACTTTCATGAATTGATAAACAAAATAGGTTTTGATATAATAAGTAACTAAACTATTTGAGTGACACATTTGGTCTAGTCTACTAAATATAAGTTTTAAGTTAATCAAGTTAATTTGTGAAAACATTTTCTGACGAGAAATCCTTTTTATAAGTTAAGGTTTCATCTTCGAGGTCTTAATCATTTCCAACACTTATAAATTATTTTCAACTATCTGAGTAGTCATCTTTATTATCATTGGTAAAACAAAAAGTTATTTTCAAGTTAAAGTTCATTTTCTTTCTGATTATCTAAACACTACTCAAATCCATGTGGACGACCTGGTCTTACCTAAAAAGATTATACTATATACGTGGGTTATACTTTTTCCCGTGCGTTTCCCTATAATAAAATTGGTATTTTCAGTCATTATAAATTTAAAGCTTTTGAAACACATCAGTGCCCGAGGAGACTGAGTGGGATTGCTTAGAACCCTCCGTTGGCCTAGGTGGTGTTACCTTGGTCTCAGTGGGTGTCTTTTTAGACTTTGGTTTCTTCCTCTTTTGTGGCAGTGCCCCTGAAGTCTTAGGGCCCTATGACTGGGGTAAGCTAAGAGTCACAGTCTGAAACTTACATTTCTTCTTCTTTATAGTAAAAGGAAGTGGGGACACTGAATGTTCATGGTTACCATGAAAGCCATCAATTCTATAGGAGTGACTTTGAATGGATCCTTTAAAAAATTAGAGTTACTCAGGATGGTGGGAGAACTCCCAAAACTTTCATCATGAGTGTAATCAGGACCCAGTAACACTGCAAGGCCACACAAAACAAATCTAGGATAGGATATATATCTTTGCCTAGAGTTATTTGTGAGCCTGGTTATGAGATCACTGTAAATGATCTCTCCTATGTCTACCTTTGTCCCAGTGAGGAGACAATAAGCAATGAGTTACTGAATGAAGTTGACTTGCTCAGAGGTTGAATAGTTCCCGCCAAGAACCTAAACAACAAATGTGAACAGAATCCTCCAAGCCACATAGAATGCAGTTTTCAGGACAGGTGTCCTATCTAATCGAATTGGATTTTCAACAATTTTGGCCAGTTAAGCCTTTATAGCCTCAGGAGAGGGATGAGACACATAGGTGCCTTTGGCATAATCAAGCCCAGTGGATTCAACAAAGGTCTTATAGTCAAGGGTCAATGGCTTTTTTTTTGGGTAAAGGGGACAATTTCCCTGGTAAAATATATTAATCACCCAAAGCATTTAAGTACAATGAAATGTGGCTAAGGTACCGCATTAACCTCAAGCAACGCTTAAACAACCACTAAATTACCGAGTCAATGGCTTTTTCCATTCATCATTGAGAACTTAATTTTATACTCCTTAAGAGGACAAACCTCAAAGTCATCAGTAGGTGGGTTTGGGTGAGTGGCAATAGCAGTGCACCAGAACTCCCTGAGGAGGTTTTGGTACACCACTGAGGGTATCTTTGTAAAATCCTCATCCAAAGGACAATTCATAAGATATTTACAAATTTCATGATAGACTGGGGCGGTTTCAGGATAACTAAAACACCAACAACATTATTGTTGTGAAAGGTTAAAGATTCCATAGTTAAGTCACCACATTGAGGGGCTTACTTAATTGCTTGGTTTGATGCCATTTTTTGTTTTTAAAGAGAAAGGATAATGGCAATATATCACTTACTAGATGGTCACAATTTCGAGTTCGACTTTGATCTCTGTCGTGAAATAAGTGATATGTTATCAAGGCTGTTTAAATGCTAAGAAGGATATCTTAGATGTACAACTTTGATCAAGAAAAATGGTTTGATAAAATGGTTTTTACCCAGAAAATTTGAACAACACACACTTTTGGCTTTGAGAGCAAATTTTTGCAGAGTTTTCTTGCTTTTGTAAAAATTGTGTATGTGTTTTTCTTTTGTTGGGGTATTTATAGGTGAAATCGGAAAGGTTTAAATATTTTTAAACTTTTCATTTTAAGAAGTTAGAAACGGTTTGGTAACCCCATTTAATGCTGCCATCCCACTTGCACTATCCCTTTCGTATCGGCAACTGTTTCACCATTTCTCTGTCAGACACTTTTTGTAGGCATGACGTATGGATAACGATCAAACGGGGTTTGACAAGACATATTTGGAAGGGATCATGTTTGTGGGAGTGCGCATTTAATGCATAGTGGGTTATTTGAGTGATGTGTGGAAGAAGTGGGGACCCACGACTGTTGGATGATAGTTAGATAAAGAATATTTGTTCTTTATTTAATGTGTTCAGTTACCAACCTAGGACATTAAGTAACTAAGGACTTAGAGCATTTAGTTACTTCATTTAATGTGTCCCTCAGTGTCATGGGAGTCATATTTGGATTCAGGGAAAAGATATCAGGGAGAGATTAGAATATACACCACACTGAATATGTTTGATTAGGGAGACTGATCAATCAATATTCAGCATGCCTAACTCTGCTTTCATCCTTGTAAAAGTAGGTTCATCCAGGGGTTTGGTGAATATATCAACTAGCTGATACTCAGTAGGGATGAAGTGTAATGCTATGTCTCCCTTAAGGATGTGATCCCTGATGAAATGATATCTTATATTAATATGCTTGGTTCTTGAGTGAAGGACTGGATTGTTGGATATGGCAATGGCACTAGTGTTGTCATAAAAGATTGGCACCATCTTGTAGTGAATGTCATAGTCACTGAGTTGACTTTTCATCCATAAGATATTTGCACAACACCCAACAGCAGCAACATATTTAGCCTCAGTTGATGACATAGCCACTGATTGCTGTTTCTTAGCACCCCAACAAACTAATTTTCCACCAAGTATTTGGCAGGTACCTGAGGTGCCTTTTCTATCCATGTTGCAACCAGCATAGTTTGAGTCTGAGTATCCTTTAAGATCAAATCCTGAGTATTTTAGATAATATAGACCAAGGGATGGAGTACCTTTCAGGTACCTGAAGATTCTTTTCATAGCTGTTAGGTGTGATTCTTTTGGATTGGACTGATATCTTGCACATAAGACTGTGGAAAATTAGATATCAGGCCTGTTGCAGTTAAGTACATCAGTGATCCAATCATTCCTCTATATAGGGTATCATTGACTGGTTTACCAACAAGATCAGGCCCTAAATTATTTGGAGGAACCATTGGAGTCTTCACTGAGGAACTATCCAAAATTTCATATTTCTTCAGTAAGTTCCATGTGTACTGTTCTTGACAAATAGATATTCCTTTGTCATCCTGCTTGATTTGAAGTCCAAGGAAGTAAGTGAGGTCTCCCATCATACTCATTTCAAATTTCTTTGTCATCAGTTTCTCAAACTACTTACAATGTTTATAACTTGTTGAGCCAAATATGATGTCATCCACATACACTTGGATAAAGAGAACATCTCCTTTGGATTTATAGATAAACAATGTGTTATCTATTCTTTCCCTGACAAACTTATTTTGGATAAAGAAGGTAGATAGAGTCTCATACCATGCCCTTGGTTCTTGTTTTAGTCCATAAAGGGCTTTGTCAAGCTTACATACATAGTCAGGGAACTCACTACTTTCAAAGCCAGGAGGCTGTTTCACATAAACTTCCTCTTTTAGGTTTCCATTTAGGAAGGTACTTTTGACATCCATTTGGAAAACTGTGAAGTTCATGTATATAGCAAAGGCAAGAAAGATCCTGATGGCTTCCATTATTGCCACTGGTGCAAAGGTTTCATCATAGTCAATTCCTTCTTCCTGACTATAACCTTGTGCAACCAGTCTTGCTTTGTTCTTAGTGACAATTCCATGTTCATCCTTCTTATTCCTGAATACCCATTTGGAGCTTATGGCTATCTTTCTATAAGGGAGTAGAACAAGAGTCCAGACTTTGTTTCTATAGAATTGATTCAGCTCTTCTTGCATGGCATCAACCCATCATGGGTGCTTTAGTGCCTCAGATACCTTTTTAGGTTCTATCTCAGATAGAAAGTCAGCAAATAGACATTCACTAGCTAAGGTAGCTGTAAGCTTGGCAGCCATACTTCTTGTAAGCATGCCTTCACCATGATCACCAATGATATTTACAAGTTCAATGTGTTTGTCTTTTGTCTATCTATCCCGAGGAACAGGATGAGAACTTGTTGAGGCAAGATTGGTATTTTGAGACTAAATGACTTCAGGGACTAAAGATTCAGTTTATGGATACTGAGGCTTTAGTATTGTTTCCTGAGGTTTCTTTAGTGAGTTGATGATTGATTTGTTCATTTTGAACATTTTATTGTGTCTCTTTGGTGTTTGGAGGGTTAGGAGGACCTTCAACATCCTCAGTTTGAGGGTTGTCTTGCTTATTTGGATCAATCACTTCAAGGACATGTTTGTCTTGAGTAAGTTCAGTGAGTGAACGACCATGAGGAATGATGTAGTATGAAATATCAGAATCTATTTGATATTTCCTAGATGGGTCATCCTCCTAAAGAAATTCATCAGGGGGATATCTAGTTGAATCATCAATTCCTATTTCATCTACTGAGGTATTTGTAAACCTGATGGCTTCAATACTCTCATCAAATGTAACATGACAAGTTTCCTATATTTGTTGTCTTCTTGTGTTAAACACCCTGAAGGCTTTAGAGTTAAATGAATATCCAAGGAAGTACCCATCATCAGCTTTTGCATCAAATTTCCCTAGATAATCCTTGTGATTATGGATAAACACAAGACATCCAAATACATGAAAATAGCTGATGTCTAGTATCCTTTCTCTGAATATCTCATAAGGAGTCCTATCATGTATTTTAACAATGATCGATCTGTTCTGAGTGTAACAGGCTATTCTGACTGCTTTAGTCCAAAAGTGCTTAGAGAGTACTGATCCATTCAACATGGTTCTAGCAGCCTCAATGAGATTTCTATTCTTCCTTTCAGCTATACCATTTTGCTCAGGTGTATAAGGAGAAGAGAAGTTCTAAGAGATTCCTTTCTTATCACAAAAACTCTCAAGCTCAATGTTTCTAAACTCAGTCCCATTATCAGTTTTGATTTTTTTGACTTTAATATCATTTTGGTTTTCAACCATCCTGACAAAAGACATAATCATTTCAGCTGCCTGACTCTTCTTTCTGAGAAAATAAACCCATGTGTACCTTGAGTACTCATCAACAATGACTACGGTGTATTTCTCATGATTTATGGATATTGGACTAACAGGTCCAAAGAGATCCATATGAAGAAGATGCAAGCATTTCCTGATTGAGAAGTTTTGTTTAGTTTTGAAGGAAGCTCTTTTGTGTTTTCCTTTTTCACATGCAGAGCATGGTTTATCCTTTGAATAAACAAGTGAAGGAAGACCAAGAACCTTGTTTTGTTTTGCAAGTTTATTAATGTTCTTAAAATTGAGATGTGATAGCCTTTTATGCCAAAGCCAGTATACACAAACTGAGGCTTTAGCAAAGAAGCAGGCTCCATTTAGAGTCAGTGATGACATGTTAAGGACATATACATCATTTCTTTTAGGTGCTATCAGGATAATTTCTTGGTTAGCATTAAAGATTGTTCCTTGCTTATCATCGAATTGTACAATGTATTTAGCATCACAAAGTTGGATGATGCTAATTAGATTGTACTTGAGACCATTTACAAAAGCTACTTTAGTAAAAGTAATACCCCTACAGTTTATTGAACCATATCCCTCAGTAATACAAGATGAGTTATCACCAAACACTACCTTAGGACCTGGTTGCTCTACATATTTATGCAGATAACTCTTGACACCAGTCATACTCCTTGAGCATCCACTGTCCAGGTACCAAATGGGCTCCTTGATGTGTCTCTACACAAATAATAAACTTTAGGTTAGTTTCTTTTGTGAACCCACTTTTTGGTGGGCTCCCTGGCCTTTCTAGACTGAATTTTCTCCCCTATTTTAAAGTGATCAAATTCACTGTGGTCAGTGGTAGAATGTATAATGCTTCTACATGTATTACACTTAAAACCAATTGAGGACTCACTAGACCGAGAGGACTCAACTAGTACTCATCCTTTGACATGAATGACACGATTATGTCATGAGGTAAAGTGATCATAACTTCCACAAATTTGATCATTGAAACCACAGTGTGTGCATGGTGGGAAAGGTTTTGCCTTGGCTTTTAGGATCTGCTTGGAAGGAGATGCATACTGATAAGGTTGAGCCTTGTAATTTTCACTCCTTTTTAGTAAAGCAGTATACATTTCATGATCTGAGGTCCTATGATCCTCTCTCTTGCATATCATGTAGTAGAGAATCCTATAACAATCATTAGTTAAATTATTGGTATAGTGACAGATTTCACACTTTAGTTGTAGTTTTTGAATAGGCTTTGGCTTGAGTGATTTAGATGAGCCAGAGTTCTGACTGTTGGATTTAACATCTTGACTTATTTTGGACGAACTTCCTGAATTAGATGACTTAGGTTTCTATTCATGAGTCTTTGTGTTAATTTTCTCATCCATTAACATCTGAACAAGTTTAGTTAGTTCATTGAGTTTTGATTCTTGTTCAGTGTTTTTAACTTTAGCAGGAACTAAAGGTGTGGTTGACTCAGTCTCACTAACAGTGACAGTTCCTGAAACACTCTTATTTAAAGAATCTTGTGTTTAAGGCTTTGTATGTTTCATGATACCTAAGCCTGGTCTTTCTTTTGGAGAATGGGGTTGAAAGGTGAATGACTCTACCTCTGAGCTTAGTGAAGCTCCCTGAAGTGTTTTCAGGGGAGGTAGAGGAGTAAGGGATCCTGCTTTAGAATCTTTAAGTGATTCAGGGTTAGTTGATATTTTTGTAGGTTTAAGAGACTCATTCACAACTTGACTTTTAGAGACTAGAATTATTCTAGTGTTAAATTTTGGAAGTTTGCTATTAGGATTGAGTCTCTCAACCTAGTATTTGGATTTAGGGACCATTTCATGGTCATAACCTATTGATGCAGGAATGAAGTGATTTTCATTTTCATTCATTTTTTATGATGGTTTAGTGAACAATTCACCACCAAAGACTTTCTTCTTTTGGTGAGGAATTTTCTCACTGATGCATTGACTAACCTTTTTTGAGCTGGTTAGCCATTTTTCATTTATCTTTTTCTCCTCTTTGAGTTGTTCTTGAAGAGCATGATTTAACTTAGTAAGTTCAGTGTTTTGAATTTGAAAAGTAACAGCATCAAGCTTAGCTTGTTTTAGCATTAATAATTCATCTCTACATTTGTTTAATTCAAAAACAATTTTGTTGTATTTTGAAAGTAAGTTTAATCTTTGCTCTTCAACAAACTTAAGGTTAATATTGATATACTTAAGGTAATTTTGCCAATCGGCATCTTCATCTATGGAGAGAAGAATGTTTACCTTTCTCATAGTGATGTCAATCAATTCACCATTTCGAGCATGATTCTTTTCTACAGTGAGCTCATCATCAGCAAGAGTCATCAGTACCTTAACCTGGGTTACTTCTTCATCATCAAAGACCTCTTCCCCATCCCAATAAAGGTTTCAGCAACCAGACCTTTTTTCTTTGGTTGAAAGGTCTTTGGGGTCTGAGAGATAGAGGAACTGGCTTCAAGGAGTGCAAGTTTAGCTTTCATTTTCTTGTACTTAGCTTTATAGTTAGTCTGAATTTTGGGATCAGCCTGACTACTTAAGGACTGAGAAGACTAAATAAGTTTTGAAGTAAATTTAGGTTGAAAACCTTTTGACCCTGATGAATAACCAGTCATTGGTAATTTGTAAGAAGGTTCATATGTTTTAGAAAAGCAGTCTTTAGCAAAATGGCATTTTTACCACATTTAAAACATTTAGTGTTTTCATTTGATTTTTGACTTGAGAAATTATTTCTTCTTTTTATAAAAAGTTTTGAATTTGCCAAAAGGACTCTCTTATGAAACTCAATATCTAAGTCTTTGAGATACTCCTTACTGGATCTCTCATCTACCTCATCATCAAAATTCTCTTGGAAATCCTGTACAACATTATTAGAAAAGAAGGCAGTAGAAATAGTAGTACTTAAGGGAGTGGTTATAAGGGCCTTTTTGGTGTCAGAATACCTTTTTTAGATTTGGTTGTCCTTATAGACAAAGGAGACCATTTACGAAACCAACATTGATTTCATGTTTAGAGAGGTTAAGACCATCAATTTTAAGCTCATTGAGCAAGGTCTTATAGCGGGTGTAGGTCTGTGAGATATTTTCATTAGGTTTAACCCTAAAAGTTTGATACTTAAGTTTTAGATTCATGATCATATTTTCCTTGGTATTTATGGGACCTTTAAAGTTGTGAACCAAGTCAGTCCAAGTATCTTTAGCTATCTCACAGCTAATGACTGACTCCATTATGTCATCTGGTAGGCATGACATAATGATGCTTTTAAGGCGTTGGTCTTGTATGACCACCCTCCTCTCATCTTGGGTCCAATAGGCCTCAGGTTTTATGGCACCTTTAGCCGTTTTCGGTTTGAATGGACCATCCTTAATACATTGAATGTAGTAGGGTTCCCTCGCTAAGTAGCAAAGCATACACTTTTTCCACTTATTAAATTTTCCCGGCTCTAGTTTGGGAGCAATAGCAACATAGCTACCTCCCTTTTTATCAACTAGCTGGGGTATTATACTTATAGTGGCCATTTTAGGATCTAGGTTTTAAAAACTTTGAGCAGATTTAAGTGTTAAAAAGTTTTACAAACCTTCAATTCTGATACCACTTGTTGTTCCCTCTTAGTTGGTGAATATTAACTACAAAGTTAAGCTTCACTAACCCATGGCATGTAAGTAAAGTAATGTATTAAGTTCTTTGAAAAGGTTTTGTGTATGTAAGATAAACAATAAGTAAGAGACACAAAAATAACTTTTCAATGTTTAACCTTTTTTATTAAGAATTATACCCCATTGTATGCGGAACTAGAATGGGAATTGCATGGCAATGTGTATATTTGTGATCTCCTCACTAACAACTTTGCATAAACCTAAAGTGTTATGCAAAGCTGACTACTATGCTAATCAACTGAGCTTACACAGGGACTTAGTAGATTAGGAGGAGTAGGTGTTTTATGAAAGATACAACTTTAAATGCACAAAACTTGCACCTACTTCTTTATAAGACGCTTGCTATTTATACTACTTAGGTAGGGTCATACCCATATGGGTGAGAAGTGCGTGTCCTAATGATGATAGGTTAGTACATATTGTATACCTTCGTCTTTATTACAATTCTATTCTAAGTATGGGACAAACACACTTTCTAAGGTCAGTTGATGACACTGACCTTGTCTTTATACCCTATTTAGGATAGTTTGACTACAGGCATATAAGAGCTTGGACTTATCTATTTCAAACTATCCCGCCTATTCTTTAGTCTTTCGTCTTCAGGGTCTTCTAGTTGTTGGAAATCGTATGGGGTTCAGTGAGTCTATTGCCACAACTCACTAAGTGACTGTTCACTCAGTGACCTTAATATGTTAAAGGTTATTAACACTTAGGATATTTTGTATTCAAATCCTAAGTGAAAGATCATTAGGCACTGAATGGGCCTAACAGGTTACCAAAAAGAAAAACCTAGAAAATGACATTGAGGATGACACTTTAGAAATTGACGATGTAGTCAATATTAAGGAATCTATGAACCATCCATTAGAAAATGTCATAGAAAACCTTAACCAAAGAACCCTTAGGTGTCAAGCCCAAAACCAAAATAACTTCTTTTGTTTTATATCAACTATAAAACCTAAGAATGTGAATGAAGCCTTAAAGGATGAAAGTTGGATAATCGCTATGCAAGAAGAATTAAATCAATTTGTTGCAAACGATGTTTGGGAGTTAGTACCACAACCTAAGAATATGACAATCATAGGAACTAAATGGGTCTTTAAAAATAAGTTAGACGAGAATGGTGTTGTATCACGTAATAAGGCTAGGCTAGTTGCCCAAGGTTATAATCAACAAGAAGGACACTTTAAAAATTGACGATGTAGTTAATATTAAGGAATCTAGGAACCATCCATTAGAAAATATCATATGAAACCTTAACCAAAGAACCCTTAGGTCTCAAGCCCAAAACCAAAGTAACTTCTTTTGTTTTATATCAACTATAGAACCTAAGAATGAGAATAAAGCATTAAAGGATGATGCTATGCAAGAAGAATTAAATTAATTCGTTGCAAACGATGTTTGGGAGTTAGTACCACAACCTAAGAATATGACAATCATAGGAACTAAATGGGTCTTTAAAAATAAGTTAGACGAGAACGGTGTTGTATCTCATAATAAGGCTAGGTTAGTCGCCCAAGGTTATAATCAACAAGGGGGCATCGATTATGATGAAACTTATGCCCAGTTTCTAGGTTAGAATCTATTAGGATTTTATTAGCCTATGTTTGCGCCTTAGATTTTAAACTATTCCAAATGGATGTAAAAAGTGCATTCCTGAACGGTTTTATTAATGAGGAGGTATACGTGGCACAACCTCCAGGATTCATTGACTTTGAAAAACCAGATCATGTTTATAAACTCAAGAAAGCTTTGTATGGTCTCAAACAAGTTCCCAAAACTTGGTATGATAGATTGAAAGCTTTTCTTATTAAACATGAGTACAAAATAATAATGGTAGATAACATGCTTTTTACAAAAAAGAAAAGTTCGAATCTCATCATTGTTCAAATATATGTCAACGACATTATATTCGGTTCGACTTGTCAAGACATGTGTGATGACTTTGCCAAAATCATGCATGACAGGTCCGAGATGAGCATCATGGGTGAACTTAACTTCTTTCTTGGATTACAAATAAAACAAATGGAAGACGGTATATTCTTTAATCAATCTAAATATATTAAAGAAAGGCTTAAGAAATTTGGCTTAGAAGATTCTAAACCAATGAAAACACCCATGTCCTCCGATATGAAACTCACGAAAGATGAAGATTGTGAGCCGGTATATAGTACCAAGTATCGAAGCATGATAGGTAGTTTACTCTGCCTAACAACAAGTAGGCCTGATATTATGTTTAGTGTCTGCCTTTGTGCACGCTTTTAAGGGGATCCCAAAACCTCTCATCTTAAAGCGGTTAAGCGTATCTTCTGATACATTAAAGGCACTACACACTTAGGATTATGGTATCCTAAGGGGACCGGCATAGAAACCATAGTATATGCCGACTTTGATCATGCGGGAGATTATGTGGATCGAAAGAGCACTAGCGGTATTTGAACGTTCGTAGGATGTTGTTTAACATCGTGGTCCTTGAAGAAACAAACCGCTCTTACTATATCCACGACTGAATCCGAATACATAAGCGCCAGAAAGGCACATCAAAAAGCACTATGGATGAAACAAGCTCTCATCGACTACGACATTCAACTCGACGACATCCTAATCATGTGCGACAATAAAGGCGTGATTGCCTTAGAAAAAACCCAGTGCAACACTCACGGACTAAACACATCAAAATTCGTCACCACTTTCTTCGTGATAATGTCTAGAAAGGAGATATCTCTATCAAAAAAGTCTCGTCCGTAAAAAATATCACTGACATCCTCACCAAACCCCTTAAACGTGAATCGTTTAACTATCTTCGTCTTGGTTTAGGAATGATGGAACACATGCCATAAATCCCTCTCTTCTTTTCTTCTAGTCTCGATTCTAGTCCGTGTTCTATTCTGTGTCGTGACAACTTAATTACTTCATCCGAAGTATTTTAAGCATTTTTAATTCGCGAAATGCAAATTAAAACGTCACTCCTTCCGTAAAACTCTTGTCAAAATTCGAGTCTAAAACCCTTTGCTGAGGGCGGACTCCTGATTTAATTAGGTGGCCCCCATATTGATATAGGACCGCCACCACCAGGGCATTCTTGTGTCTGTTTCCTCATTTTTGTTAAACTCAAAACAAACACCTCCTTCTATAATTGCAGCGACAAAAACACATAAAACCCACTAAATCTTAAAATCTAAATCTAAATCTCAAATTGAAGATCAAATCATCATTAATAATCACTCCTAACATCTCAAAGATCATCAATTGTAAGTCATTTCATCAATTTTCTTCTTAATCTGAGTCTAGGATTCAATTGAGCACAAAACTAAAAATTGAGGGTTTTCATTTTTCTTGTGTTTATGAGCAATTAGGACTAGAATAACACAATGTATAGATAATATGTTTCTCGTAGACAAAAACCCCAATTTGAGTGTGTTTGTCAAAATTTTTGATATGAACAAAAACCCTAATTTGTTCTAAAAATTTCTTACGTTAGGAACAACACAAAAATATTTTAATGCATTGTTAATATATTTTAAAAACATTTTTTCATTCATGCATAATGATCTCATGAACATCAATCGAGATATATGGCCAATATATATTATCGACATGTTTGGATGAGCAAAATTGAATTAAGGAGCGTTTGGGTTAACTCATAGGTTTTTGTTTTAGAGTCAAGTTAGCCTCAACTCCACATTTGTTGCATATAGGCACACATTAGGAATAAATTATTGTTAACAATACAAGTTCACAATAATAAAATATGGTATTATCTTTTAGGTAACAATGCCTCACAAAACAGCCAAAGACCACCAAAATACTAAAAGTTATATTCCTAAAATCTCCAACGAATATAACACACCTTTAAAACGAAGTTTTGAATTCCTTATCGTTGCATTCATGAGGGTCGGGTGGTTTATTCGGATTTTGATGACTTAATCTATGTTAGATCCATGTTTGAGCATATTGGGTTTGACTGTCTTCTCGACAATAATGAGCAAATTGTTTTCATTCTTGAGTTCTACATTTAATATCGTGTCAACTACACTCTTGAAGGTCAAATGTTAATCGAGTTTGTCATCCAAGATCAATTCTTTTCTAACACTCTCTAAGAATTTGGACAAATTCTTGGTATTCCTTTTAGTGGTCAATTTTCCTTTTTCGACAAGAGGTCACTTAACGACTTAAAATTTAGTATCCCAACGAGTGCTCTTTATCAAACTGACCCTCCTTCTCCCGATGAAATCAAACTTTACGTTCAAATTAAACAGGAGGATGTTGTCACCCGTGTCCATCATGATAAAGTCATTGATGTTTAAGATAATCAAATCTTAACTCGTGAAATCGTTAAAATTATGAAAACATGGGTCGACATAATTCGTGAAAATGGTTTTTGTCTAGGTGGTAACCGGGAACATGTCCCAGCGTGTCTTTGTCACATGCTTTATTTTATCAATAGGTCCGAACGATACAATCTTGCATACTTCATTGCAAAAAGAATAGAGTTTGTCACCAAACAAGCTTAGTTAATTCTACCATACGGTATGTTATTGACTCGCTTGTTTAAATACGTCACGTCTGAGAGTCTCGAGTTGTCAAATGATCGTTTTGTCTTGTACGATCGAGTCATGTATCCTCTTACCGCTCAACAAGAGTGAAAGACTTGAAAGGATTATGGCACGAGAAGAGGTCGCTTCTCCATTTCTTCTTTTTCCGCCTTCGGTCAACCATCCTCCTCTCATCCCAACGATGATGATAAAGATGGAAATGACGAAGGGACCTCGTGTGCAAGCACTCCTTCCCCCACTCGCTTTGTCAACTCATTGCCAAATGACATTCCTCAAATCTTTTCAAACCCACCAAATGTTGACCCAAACATGGAAGCCTTCTATATACGCCAAACCAAAATCCTGAGCAACATGGTGGAATGAGGTAAAAGAACTAAAAAATCTATGATCTGGTGGTCGGGGAGACTCAAACCACAAGATAGCCATATTGTAGAGAGAGTGTAGTGAGAGAAAGTAAAGTGTAAAATAGAATGAAAGTGTAAAATGATACAAAGTCTCAACCTCTCCATGGAAGCCTTGGAGGGGTATTTATTGCCCACACGAATGCTGAGTATACAAGAATGTATATTCTAGTCCCTACGTGTGGTGCTATTATAAACTATGGTAATTCCATAAATGTCGTCACATAAAATGAATCCTAACAATCTTCCCCCATGGGACAATATACATAATTACTTACAATATTTTCCTAACAAGTACATATTGATTAAGAACAAGAACTTCTACGAAGCTTCCAATGCTGATGATGTCTTCTGTGGTCTTTAACTTCAAGTCTTCACTCCACCATTAATCATCTTTGTAGTACCTTGTAGGAAAAATATTATAATAGGCATAAACTAGGTAACCCATACACTTCTTGATTAAGGA
>BQNB010060236.1:0-37005 GCA_026074375.1 Tanacetum coccineum
ATGTGTTAGTAGACTAAAGGGTTGTTACTTTTTTTACATGTTTGGATCTAGTATCTCTTTGCAACACAGACCTATTTGGAGTTGAGCTTGTGTGAAGAATATATGGGTGCGTTTAGTTACAGGAAAGTTTTCTTAATTTTCTTTCTCTAGTTTTCTTAAGAACGGAGTAACTTTTCTTTCTCCAGGGAACCTTTTGAAAATTGGAGAACTCCAAATTCAAGTTCTCTGAATCATAGTTATGATAGGAGAAAACAGGTTTTCTGTTTTTAGTAGAGGAATTTCAGAAAATACTCATTTTGAACATGTTTTCTGTTTTCTCTGTGTAACATGTTTGGATCTAGTATCTCTTTGCAACACAGTCCTATTTAAAGTTGAGCTTGTTTGAAGAATATATGTTTCTTTTTTCTTTCTGAACAAACAATGCCAATAAGGTAAATGACAATTTTACCCTTTTATATGTGAGAACCCAAATAAGTCAACCCATTCTTTAAATTTTAACCATGAAGAGGAGAGAATATTATCTTCTCTCCAAAGATATCCAAAGATATCAAATCATATAAACTCAACAAAAATAAAAATTGTAGTGAACCACAAAATCCATCTTGATTCTTTTAAATCATAACAATATCTTTTAAAAGAAAAAGTAAGAAGTTGTAATCATTTTTTTTGAACGGCAAAGATGGAATATATATAAAAAAGAGTCTAGCAAGACGCTAGAAACTTAAAGTACAATAGAGTCAACAAAAAGAATTACATAACATCAAAAAATGATAAAATCCCGATACTTTAACACGCTAGAAGTTGTAATCATTTCGAGTGAAGACGCATCAATGTTACACAATCTTTTTCAGACATCCAAGTTTCCACCAACCTAAGAATGCCGGAGACTATAAGAGAGGGTGATGGTGGCGATGGTGGTTGGTTGGTTGTAAGGAAGGAGATTCTTGTGATGGATGATATCATAGATCTCTTAAATTCAAGGTCACTCATAAGTCTTAATGTTATGGCTGACATATAGGAGGTGTGATGATGGATGAGCGGTGGTGATGTGGACAAGCAGCGACGGCGTGGACGAGCAGCGATGGTGTGGCTGTTGATTTTAACAGGAGATGCATATGGGGATGATGTTTTTTTTCATAATAGTTAAAACTTAAAAGACAAAGAAAGGAAATAGGGGTATTAATGTAATGGATGGGTAATATTATATCCTAGATGGGGAAGTCCTTCTTTTTCACCCTCCTCCACATTTAAGATTGGGGAAAGTGAGTGTGTAGCTGTCAAGTACCCAAGCTTAGGTATAGAATTGTTAAAACTACGTAATTTTGATTAATAAAACACTAAAAGCCCATATATGACTGTTCAGTTTTTAATATCACGTCTCCTTTCTTCACATCTCCACAACCATTGGAAACTCAAGATCAAGCATCAATCATTCCCGGTCAATTTCAAGTTCACATTTTATGATTAAGTTCTACAATTATCTTTCATTGCTAATTACAAGTATAAATTAGGAGCGATTCAATTTTAGAGCTTATTGCTAAATAGTATTTTTTTTTCCTTATATGAATATATTGCAGAGGGTTTTAGATAACAACATGAATTTAGAGAATCAAGAGATAAGAGATCCTTTGGAAACTCATTTAATCGAAGACATTGACAGTTTGACACTAATGGTTATTTAATCGAAGAAATTGCAGACTATTTCAAACAACAAATATAATAGTAGCAAATTTGAGTCCATAGTTGGTAACAAGCTAGGATAATATTCATCAATCATACATACTAGAAATATCCCATGTATATGATAGTACCAACAAGCTTATAAATAAAACAAATCATTCGATAACAACATAAGCATCATTCTTTTTTTTTGCATGCTATCAGCCTTCTTTTTCTTACACCCGGTGATGTTATGACCCGATTCCTTACAATAAGAACAAGTTACAGTCTTCTTTTGCTTGACCTCTATCGAAGGCTTGACTCTTGTTGCATTTCTTTGACGTCCTTTTAAGATAGTAAGCACAACGCGATCTCGAACTGAAATTTAAGGCATCGTGTCTACTTGAGAAATTCCAACACGAGCATCTTTATATGCATTCTCAATCTTTTCCGGCTTCTTCCTTATCATTTGATCTTCTAAAACCTCCACCAAAAACCTGTTTAGTCTTTTTATTTCCGAAGGAGCATCTCTTTCTTGTTCATTGCCTTTGTCCAATTAGATTGAACATCCCATAAAGATAACGCACTAACCCCATTTTCACAATTTGTTTTCTTGATTCCGATACTAGCATTACCACCTTCGTACCTAAAATCAAGTGTCCATCGAGGTAAAATATAGTGATCAGGTAGGGTGTCAACATGTTTTTTTTCATCACATATAGGATATGTTTGCACAATATCCCATATGTTTCAAACATAGCACACGAACATGTGACATCTAAATTATCCACGAAGCAAAAGTTGACGACTCTCCAGTATTTTTTATCAACATTCACCTGCCTAAGCCAATAACTAGTTTTTTCGTCGCTCTTGCTTTTAGTCTCGTGAGTTAAATTGTTGCTTCCCTCTATCCACTCCTTTTGAAATAGCTCAAATATCATTTTAGTATAGCATTGACCTGCAAAAAATTAATATGTATACAATCATATGCATTTGGTAGTTTGTTCATAGAATAGTGGCTCATGAGAAACATAATGTATACTAACAATTTACCAGCTTTTGCTTCGATTGGATGAACACATGAAAAACCGGCCTCGAGTTCATAGTATTAAAGTCTTCATCTTCTATGGCGGCTCTTTGAGTGTCGACAACTTTATCAAATTGAATAACAAATTCATTCAACATGGTCTTCGAATTCACAAATCCATCAAAAAAAAGAATGAATACTCTCACTTCTTCCACTTGTTGTCATGTCAACAAGAAAAGTATATTTAAAAAATGCAGTAACCTAAAATTTCCTTTGGTTATACATCTCCATCATCCAACTACTAGTCTCGAGATTATACTTATCACGTAAAACTTCCCATTGGCATTCAAATTCTTCGACAGAATCACTTCTTACCCATTTCTTAAAAGATTATTGGAAATCACTATAGCGGAGTCTAAACGGTTGAAGATGTTCCAAAACATGCTTCTTAATGTGCCATGCATAATAGTTATGTCGAGCGTTTAGGAAAACATGCTTAACTGCATTACAAATTGCTTTATCTTGATATGTTATAATTGCACTTGGACACTTGTTAAACATACATGATACGTAGTAAATGTGTCGAGTAATAATATAGCTCCTTGTTAGTGTTTTAATAAATTCATATGTAAAGCGTCGTTCAAGTGAGACGATTGGCTTAAGAACCCTTATATTGTTCTTGTTTGATCTAGCTCCTTGCTAGTGTTTTAATAAATCGCCGTTCAAAAAAAAAATGTGTCGAGTAATAATATAGTATTTCCCGTTAGATAAAAGAATTACTTGAGGACAAGTAATAATTAAATCTTCCGGAGTCGTGTTCACGGTGAGATATGAATAAAAATTCATGTTTATTTCTTTTATTGGATGCTTGATTATTGTATATTTTTGGTTGGTTTTATTAGAATTAAAAAGCAATACTAATGATTATACTAAAAAATATGAAGCTAAAAGATCTAAAAGATATGTTTAACGGATATGCTTATCAAGCGAGGCGAAAAGATTATTAAGTGCGAAAGAGAGTTTTAATTGATGAATTAGTACCCGTTTAAAAAACTATTTTTTTACAACGTTGCTTTATTTTGAAAACAGTCATTTATTTTGGTACAAATTACTAGATTAATGTTTGATTATCTTGACGGCTTTTCCCCGTCAAAATAACCAAAATAGAAATCTAAATAATTCGAAAATTATTAATCAACAATCCTTTTTTATTTCACACATAATTCTCTAGTCACTACTCACTTAACAAGCATATAATAATCTACTCACTACTCTTGACTACTAAGCTAACATCAACAATCATAAACATATTTTTCAAAACTAATTATTAAGCTAAAACTATCAAGGATTGAAAAAGGTAAGAAAGTAGAACCCGATTGACAGAATGGAGACGAACTAACCACCCGATCTTATAAACTAAGAAAATACTAAAGTTTTCATCTTTATTAGATTTTATTTAACTAGTTAGTTAATAAAGTTGTAAACTTTATATACTAAATAGCTTTATAAAAACTATAAAAGCTTTAAACTTTAGAAATAAAGTTAGCTTATAAAACCCTTAAGCTCCACGCCTTAGATGTAGGAATGGTTCCATTAAACAAAATCAATGTTAAAATGAACAATATAACAATTAAAAGCTATGGATTAAACCTAAAACTAAGCTATTAAAAATTAGATTGAAAAAATGAAAACAATAAAACTATTATTAATAAATATAAATCCATTCAAAGCTAAGTTATTCACTTCGAAAAGTGAACGATGATTAGGTATATTTAAGGATTAGATCTAAAATAATAAGCTACTTGAAAAGGCTAACAATTTTAAGCTAAAAACTAGATCAAAAATGAAAACAATAAATCTATTATTAATAAATCTAAATCCACCCAAATTAAGATGTTCTCTTCGAAAAATGAACAAGAATCGGGTATATTTAAGGATTAAATCTAAAATAATAAGCTACTTGAAAAAGCTAACAACTTTAAGCTATTAAACTAGATCGAAAATGAAAACAATAAAACTATTATTAATAAATCTAAATCCACCCAAAACTAAGATGTTCTCTTCGAAAAGTGAACGAGAATCAGGTATACTTAAGGATTAGATTTAAAATAATAAGCTATTAGAATAAACTATAAGCTTTAGGCTTATATGGAAATTTAAGCTATTTCGACATTTAAAAGCTATAAGCTTTTCGAATGAAAAAGGTAAGCTCGAAATATTTAAGGTTAAAAACTAAATTACAAAAGCTTAATAGAAATAGGCTATTAGAAAAGCTTATTCGAGTAATAAGCTCGATAGATAAGGTTCTCGAAATAAGCTTCATTAAGCTTATTCGAAAACTTTTAAGCCGAAACTATATGAAATAAGCTAATCCGAATAAGCTATGGTTAAGCTATCCGAATAAAAGTTAATCACAATAATCCAAGAATAGGCTATTCGATTGAGCTTATTGGGATATAAGCTAGAAAAGTAAAAATAAAAACAATAGAGGATAAGAATAACAAATAAGCTTAAGTCACACCACAAAAACTCTTCATCTTTGATTAGTTATAAACTATATATAATATATATATAATAAGCTATAAAAGCTTTTATAAAAACTAATCTAATATAAAAATAAGCTAAAAATAAAACTATGTGTGTGAAATGTAAAGAAAATCCCTAGAGGGGTAATTTCGTAACTTCGCGCGTCCCACAATTACGAGCTATATTGAGGCAATTTTTAGCCAATCATGTGGTCACGTGGGCACCTATCCACCAGTAATATTACACCAATGATTGGCTTCTAGAACCTCGAACACGCGTCTAACAGCTTGCCATTTTTTGTCACCGTGTACACGTGTCACTCCCTGATTGGCCAGCTATTGTACCACTTGTAACCTCGTACCTGCAATGATGAGATGTGAGAACCTGCCACGTGGCAAGCTGTCATTGGAGAGCCGCTGTCACATGTTAGAATGTGGGACCTACATGATACGTCATTGGTGACGTCAGCAAGTCAACGGTGCCACGTATCGGGTCGATCAACGGGACAGGTAGGGTCGTTTAATGGGTCAGGTTGGGTTTCCACGTGTCACCACCTAAGTGGATCCATGTGGCATCCGACGTGGCAGTAGGAAAAATGGCATAACCCAGCCTCAGCCGGACTCAAACTCACGACCTTAGGGTAGAAACACACAAGGGGTAACCCCCTTTCCAGCTGAGCTGGAGTGTGTTTCTATAATATATATGCAACGTATATTATTTAAGGGCTAATTAGATAGGTCGGGTTCATTAATAAAAATGGGTCACCGGTTCAAAAAGTTAGGAAGGTACTGACAGACTCGTAATTTCGTACTATTTCTATGGAGTGCTCGGGGAATTTTTATGACTTTGTTTGAATCTCGATAAACGTGAAAACGTTGTCGAAACTCATTCAAAAATCATTGCTTTTGCTTTGTTTTCGAACCCTTGTACCTGCAAGATAAAATAACACAAACCAAACATATTTGCAATATAATTTCTCATATATTATGGTTATTAGTCCATTTTAGTATATTTTCCGGGGTTAAAACGATGTGTATTTAAATTTTCCCACACTAAGCCATTGCTTGTCCCACACGCAATGTTTATTATACACGCTAGGAAAGAAAATATTTTAACCCCCCTTAACTAATAACCTCTCACATTAAACAAGAACATAAATGTGTTCATTAAGAAGGTATAAGAAAAGTCATTTGTTTTGAAAACGCCCCGTTTTAACCATTTATTCATTAATAAATAAAAAACTAATTTAAGATTTTATTCAAATTATATAAAAGGCTTTAAGAACCGGAAACACGCAAAGCGTAGCTACTACTTGCTCCCTTATTCCTAATTCCTCTAAGGATTTTATTTTTAGGAAAACATAAAGTGAAATTAGATCACTTATTTTAATAGATTATGGTCCTATTATTATAAAGGTGTCCGGTTTAAACATTAATAAGCTTGAAATCATTTCTCAAAGAACCGATTTGATGAAAACAAGGTCCACATTAAGGTTCTAGTTTCACATGATTTAGGGGATATCCTTTTTATTTCATCCGAAACAACTCAACTACGAGTCCAGAGACGAAGACTTTATTTAGATATCTCCGGAGTCGAAATTTGGCTTTATTATTATTATTAATATTGTTACACCAGTATTAGCCCTTAGTCCTTTAAACAACTGAGTCAACGGAAGCGAACCGTCAGGAAACAGTAGTCTTATTTCGACCTCGGAAATTTCCTCGACCTTTTTGAATTCTGAGTCAACGGGAGCGAACCGTCAGAAAACAGTAAAATTCTATCGGTCTTGGATTATTATTATTATTATGTTCCGAAATAATAATTAACCAACAAGTATAAGCTTGGAAATTAAAAGAGAAGAGAGATCAAGAAATGCATTTTCATTGATATTATAAACTACAAGATGAACCTCAATTTATAGGGCTCTCATAATTAATATATTGAGTACAACCATAAATAGAGGGAATATAAAAGATGATATGTTATG
Source organism: Tanacetum coccineum (assembly GCA_026074375.1). Lineage (NCBI taxonomy): Eukaryota > Viridiplantae > Streptophyta > Magnoliopsida > Asterales > Asteraceae > Tanacetum > Tanacetum coccineum. The sequence goes on from BQNB010060236.1 coordinate 7,200, forward strand.
GGAGTTAGATATTTGGATAGCCACATCTATTAATTCTTCATAACACTCCCTCTTGGCTATCCATCATTGGTTCTCATACGCTTAGATGTGTTGCCTCGTAAAAAACCTTGCTTGGAAAACCCTGTGGGACAAAACCAAAGCTAAGGAAAAAAGAGTGCAACGCGTATATTCTCCCTCTGACATATATTCTCCCACTGATGATTAGATCACTTAAGTTCATTGAGTCTTCGCATTCCAGTGTCGTAAACCAGCATATTAGATGTTGTAGTAGGAAGTGCCTTGGTAAATAAGTTTGCTTGGTTATCACTTAAACGAACCTTTTGAACAATAATGTCGCCACTCTTATGCAAGTCATGAGTGAAAAGGAACTTCGGTAGAATATGCTTGGTTTTATCACCTTTGATGTATTCATCCTTAAGCAGAGCAATACATGTTGAATTATCTTCATGTACAATTGTGGGAGACTCCTGGCCTAAAGAAATCCCACATAATTTACGAATATGTTGTGTCACACTTCTCAACCATAAGCATTCCCGACTCGCTTCATGGATGGCTAAGATCTTTGAGTGATTCGATGAAGTGGCACTCATTGTTTGCTTTACGGAACGCCAAGAAATAGCAACATTGGAACTTGTGAAAACATATCCATATAGGACCGATCGGTATGGGGATCAGATATATATCCTGCATCTGCAAAACCAAGTAGATTTCTTTCAGATGAGTTAGTATAATATAAACCCATATATGTACCTTGAAGGTAGCAAAATATTTGTTTCATCCCACCCAATGTCTTCTTTTTGGACACGAGCTATAATTGCCAATAAGTTCCGTGTAATATCACTAGAATTTTGTATTAGGAAACAACATACAATCCATTTATGAAATAGAGTATTAACAATTGATTGGCATGTGAAAAATATTCCATTTTATTACCTTGTGTAACACAATCATACTTTTAAAAGGAATTATATACTTATCACATAATTGGCACACAATATATTTAAGATACTGTATGCCTAACAACATGATTTTTACATATATATACTGTAACATTTTTATTCTTATTAACAAATAAATAAATAGACATCAAGACATACCGATTAAGATCAAGGATTATACTTTGAGACAATCGTATTGATAACGTGTTCTGAAATAATAATTAACCAACAAGTATAAGCTTTGAAATTAAAAGAGAAGAGAGATCAAGAAATGCATTTTCATTGATATTGTAAACTACAAGATGAACCTCAATTTATAGGGATCCTATAATTAATATATTGAGTACAATCATAAATAGAGGGCATATAAAAGATGATATGTCATGGGAGTTAGGTATTTGGATAGCCACATCTATTAATTCTTATTATTATTATTATTATTATTATTATTTTAAGTCACTTTATTAGAAAACTCAAGAGAATTACAATAAATTAGAGGGGAGCCGAGATACTATCTGGGCCCCCACTCCTTTAGCAATAGCGAAATTGATCCTATTAAATATATGAACAGCAGCACGTGCTCCAATGTCCCGAGTCATGGAGAACTTCCGGATCCGCTTCAGCAATGTAACCGCGTCTGCCTCTAATTCCCCCAAAGAAGAGAAAGAAAAGGGCAATAGCCACACACTTAGCCGTATACTTACCGCGTTTACGCTGTGCAACATCAATCACGGCTCGACCGTGTACGAAATCAACCATCTCGGTTTGCGTCAAAGGTGAAGATCCAGTCAGATCTACACACACATCAAGTCCTCCATCCAACGAGTAAAGTAACATATATGCTAGACGTAATGATTTGTCACGCCCCCATCCAACCCGATATCAACTTCCTTACCAACTGAAATCCTAGAACGATAACATATGTTAACAAGGTTATCGCGCACAACGTTATGACGATGTTTAATACCAATAATCTCAGCACACGATACAGCATGGTCTCCATAAATATGCCCAACAAAAACCCTTGAACAAGCTGAACAAGGCTTCAAAACAGAAAATAAGGGGATACCTAACTGATAAAACAAAACATAACAATAAGTCTTACCGTTCATAGTTTGTCCCAACCCAGAAATAGGGACTGTCCTAAGCCAGTCAGAGGTATGATCCTCCCTTTGAAAAGTCCACAAGGCCATCTGTCGAGGAGATAAAAAAAAGTGGACTCTGCATTTTTAGTAACCCGTGTGAAATATATATCTGCCATTTTCTTTATGAGTTTGGGGGCAGCGATCTCACTTGGATTACACAAAAGGTCAGTCTCCATAGATATATTAAACACAGATAAGGCATCATCAAAAATAGGCTCGGAAGAAACAATACCAGTATGCCGAAGAAGCTTAGTCTGCAAGCCAACAGACTGTAATCGAGAAGCAAGAAAGGCATAATTCAAAACATCACCCGCACAATAGACACCAAACCCCCCAAATGCAAAAGGTAAGGTGGCAAGCCTCCATTACCAATCGCCAAATCCTGGTCCAGAAGCAGTGACAATACGCTCTAAAGAAGAACGAAGAGCCACGTCAAAAGAACGTTGAGCAGACTCAAAGACACGGGGTTGGTTTAGAGGGGAGCCGAGATATTATTAAAGGGGAGCTGAGATATTATTATTATTATTTAGAGTGGGGGCCCAGATAGTATCTCGGCTCCCCTCTAATTTATTGTAATTCTCTTGAGTTTTCTAATAAAGTGACTTAAATACAAATAATAATAATAATAATAATAATAATAATAATAATAATAAATTATTTTTGATGATAAAAATATCAAATTCCATAGAATATAAACCTCCCTTCCACTTTATTATGGAATGTTGAATTCCACACATAAAGGAATTTGAGGTATTTCATTAGATTCATTCTGCTAACCAAACACACTTAGGAATGTAATTCGGATTCTGAATTTAAACATTCTGCCAACCAAACACGTTATGGAATTGGAATTAGATTCTTTTTGAAGATTTTGCGAACCAAACGGAGCTTAAGGAATTTGCTCCTAATTTAATCTTATACATCCAACACTATTTTCATTACCTTTCAATTCTATATATGATAAACAAGAGACATAATTATCACTTTAAAATGATTATATATTTTAAAACATAGTTATTCATTACATAAGTTAATTGGTTATGTGTTGTTTATATATATATACAACCTGGCCTCCTATATAAGCCAACTTCCTATCTAACATCTTAATTTGTTTGAGTGTTTCTCATTTGGTCGGCTTGACTTTTCTTCCTTTCTATGCACTTCTCTTCAAAAGCACCACAAGAAACTTCTAACACAAGAAATTTCAAAATTTTATCAACCAAAAGAATTCCAAAACCTAGCCTTTTTTAATTAGGTCTCTAACATGAAGCATGGTGAACGTATAGCATATCACCTTGTTCTAGCTCTTCTTTCATTATCCATATGTATATTCATCATCTTAGTTATCTTCATAGTATGGAAGCACAAGAAGAAGAAGATAAACTCAAACGAGACGGTCCATGATCAGAATTCTGATCAAGAAAGTCCTTCTATAAAGCTTTGTGCATCACCCTACACTTTGGTAGACATTGATGTTGCCACAGATGGATTTAGCGAAAGAAGAATCATTGGAAAAGGTCGATTAGGGACGGTTTATGCAGCCGTCTTAGGAGGAGGTGAATTAGTAGCCGTGAAACGAATTTACCCTCGTTTCGTATTAAGAAATTATGGTTTAGGAATAGGGTTAGGGTTTTCGTCCATGCTAAAATGGCTATCGTTAGCCAATCACCCTAATGTGTTGTCAATATTAGGGTTTTCCGAAGGCCCAGGAGAAAGAATTGTGGTCATGGAGTTTATGGGCATGATGAGTTTGGAATTTTACCTCCATCAAAACCCTGATGACGCGTCGTTATTAGACTGGGGACGACGTTTAAGAGTTGTAGCCGGTGTCGCTCGTGGGCTAGAGTACCTGCATGAACTAATGGCACCATGTATAGTGCATGGTTGTGTCAAGCCTTCAAATATATTAATAGATGTTAAGTTTAGTGCCAAGGTTTCTGATTATGGTCTATACTTTTTAGTACCCAATGAGAAAAAAAGGCTAATAGGGTATGTTGATCAAGAATATTGGCTCGAACCGAAAGGTGGTTTGAAAGAGAGTGACGTGTATGGTTTAGGCGTGGTTTTGTTAGAGTTGTTGAGTGGTAGGAGATGTGATGGAGGTTGGATTGTGAAATGGGGTTTGCCATTGATTAAAGAAATGAAAATGGATGAGTTTTTAGACCCAAGATTAGTGGTTCCAAGTGATATTAAGCCTCTTGTTAGATTGGCTAAAGTTGCTAGTGCTTGTGTTAGTAATTCAAGGAAAAATAGGCCTTTGATTAGTCATATTATGGCTATTTTGAATGATTTACAAAATGAAGTTGTGCATTGGAATCATGGGTCATTTTAATAAAGCAATATTTTGTTTTTGTTTGTTCACATCATTTTTTTCTTAATATATTATTGAATGACTTTGTATAATGTGATTTGAGGTTATGTTGTCTTTCACAAAGGACAAATCATTGATCTAATCTGCAACAAATGTAGTCATATTTTTTTCGTGATTAGAATGTGATTTGAGGTTTTGTGGTGTTGTGAAAAATACCTCAATGGTTGCTACATTATATAGAATGAAGGATTTCAAAAATAATACAAAGGCATTAAAGGGTGATTTTGATTTGATTGATTCATGCCATGATTAGAGTCAAAGTCAACGCATTATTTTTTTTGAATGATCAATCTATGGTTACAGTCAAAGTCAAATTCTAAAAGAATGACCATGAAAACGAAATTTGCTTAACAAAAATAGGTTATCTCATTAAACAAATTTCTTAACTGTTGTTTGACTTGGTGCATTTAAAATTTGGTGCACTAGATGTTGTACATATGTTCACTAATTAAAGAATGCCACATAAGAAAAATTAATGGGATAATTAATTTTGTGCATAGAAAGGTTGTTCAAAACTTATTTTATTAGATATAGATAGATATAGATATAAATATAGATAGATTAAATAAATTGATATCATTTATGGCTTCATTATCAATACACGTTTGACTATGTTGTGGGTTACATAAAATGTTGACCTAACGAATCTGACATTAAGGCTGGATGGAGTGGTGGTGGTAAACCCACCTTACACATCAGCGCCACATCAGCTTTCTCTCTCCAAATAAAACTCACCTTACAACTCACCATTCAACCGTAATAAGAACTCACCTTACCACTAAAACTCACATTTCATTAAAATACCCATTTTATATAAAATATACCCCACTAAATACCCACACACACAACCAATTAAAATACACTTAATAAAAATAAGCTGGCCCACAAAAATGGAACGCACACTAGGTGAGTTACTCACCATAAGCACCCGAAAATACAACCAAAGTCACCAAGCTACTGCATAAATAAAAAGTGACTTTTGGGACCGGGATGGCAAGTCACGCGTGACTTTGAACTCACCTAAGTGAGTTTTGCACCACTCCGTCTAGCCTAAAAGGTCTTCTATTACACACAGTATTGTTATTACACTATTACCATGGATGAAAACAATCAAAGAGATTCAGAAAACGTAAAAACTTTTGTTATCCAGATGAAAACCTCAAGCTTCAAACCAAAATGTTTCTTTGCAAGAGAAAGTCACACCTCAATCTTCAAACAGATTAGTTTCATTGGCAGATATACTCGGATGTATGTTTCTCTAAATTTAAGGAACAATCTTCTATAGTTTTGTTGTACATGGTTTCTAACTTTTGATGTTTCTTTGCATTAGATGATCCACTAAGTGGAAGATTTCCTACATTATCTTTACCGAATACATCTTCAACACGAGGAGCAAAGCTTACAGGTTGAACAACACGCTTTCATACATTTAAATGTTTTGTTGAAAATGTATTTTGATTAACTAAATAAATATGATATATATATATATATATATATATATAGAGGAAGGTTAAAATAAAAAGACAAATATTCGTGAGAAGGATAAAAAGAAAACTTTTTTTAAGGTTGTAGTATATATATATATATATATGTATGTATATATAAATTTATATATATATATATATAGAAATATATATATATATATATATATACACAATACATATATATATATACACACCACACACAATGACAGCACACACAAATATATATATTTAAATATATATATATAAATAATATTATAAATATGATATATACACATATACATATTGTGAGTTTCTATACAGAACCAAACAAATGTAACAGAACTGCGAGAAAACCAATCTTAAACCATAAATATTTGACAATAGGCTAAAATAATTTGGGTCATTTTTTGTTAAATTAACTAAATATTAAAGCATGTTTTGTAATTTATTGAGGGGTAAAATCGGTATTGCATATTTTACATATTTCAAGTAACCGTCCACTACTATTGAGGATTGGATGAATCATTTTCAAATTAAATAACTTAATTTTATTTTATTCTTAATATCTCATGGATTGACCTAATTGCCGTCATACTTCGAATCCGATGGTATCCGTATCATCTGCACATCTTAGAAATTCAAAGATAAAGGTGATGTTATTTTATTAATAGAATTTATTATAGTAGAATTGTTTAAAATGTTTTAGTTTTTCATGGTTTGTAAATTTAGCAAATAGTAAATCGAGATTAGTGTTTTTTCTTATTTGAAATCGTTTGCTCATATTATATCTCTTTTATCATTTGTAAATCTTTTAACTAATTTATTTGACATGTGATGAAATGTGGGGTGGTGGGGTTGACAATTTTTAGTTGGTATTCTTGTTATAGGATTTGATTTCGTATTATGCAATGCTCTTACAATCTAAACTCACAACAGCTTTATTACCTAGGTCAAGTATAGAAGTAAGCATCTGAACAGTTTTTATTTTTTCATGTAAAGATATAGAAGAATGATGATGCAAATGTGTATACACTAAAATCGATCATTCGATAAAAAAGGAAGTTGAAATGCACATGTGTTTATATACCTACGACAGAAAATTTGAGCATGGCGCCAAAATATGCGAAACACAAGTAGCATATATAGAACTAGTATACATGGATGAACATGAATCCCTGTAAATAGATGAACCCTCATGCAATGTAAATACAATGGAAACAAGAGTTTCTATTGATGAAAATACAGTTGCATTGTATGCTTTAGATAAACAAACTATGTTTATTGAATTATTTCATAAGTTTGTATACATTTGAACTTGGAGTTGTATTTCATATCATGTTAAGATTTGTATATATTCTTGAAAATCTGAATTGATGTTTATGTTATTAGTTTATTACAAATTTAGAGGTTTACAAATTCTACAGGTTATGCGTTTTGGGATTGTGCACATGTATTGATATGAATTTTACAAAGATCTATGTGTATACATATCAGAGTTTGAACCAGAATTTAAGCTGCTCTTGAAACCAAAATAGACAATTGCTCTTAAAACCAAAATATACAATTGTGCATGATTAGTGTTACGTAGTATAATGTTAAAAAATAGACAATTGTGCTGTTGAAAAACTAATGTTAAAAAATTGTGACGATTAAATATGTGTGTCTCTAAAATTGTGGAAGTAACCAAGTATCTGATAAGTAATTTAAAATTAAATGAAATGTTAATTTACATGAATGCCCTTTTGATTAAAAACAATTCATTTAATTAATAAAATTTAATGATTGGTCCATGTTGGTTCTCGCAGTTCTGTACATTCATTTGGTTCTGAAAAGAACCTCACCCTATATATATATATATATATATAATATATACACATATACATAATATATAAACAGCATATACATATATAAATAGCACATATACATATATATATATAAATACACATATACACACATATTATATATATATATATATATAATAAATATAAATTAATATGATAAATAGATATATATATAGTATACACACCAATATATATATATATACATATATACATACATACATATATATATATATATATATATATATATATATATATATATATATATATATATATATATATATGTATATATATATATATATATAAAATAAAAATATATAAAAATATATAAATATATATTATATCTATAAACGTTCGGAATCTACCTCGCTTGTTTCAAAGGCTGATATACTTCGTAGTATGTTTCTCTAAATTTAAGGATTAACTACTTCTATAATTTTGTTGTATATTGGTTTCTTTTGACAGTTTTTCTCTAGATTTTAGTTGTAGTATATGTTTTGTCAACTTTGATTATCTTTGCATTAGAGTATCCACATAAGTGAAGCCCGCTACATTATCGTTACCGAATACTATCTTCAAAACGAGGAGCAAAGCTTCAGGTTGAACAACTTACGCTTTTCATACATTAAATGTTTTTGTTGAAAATGTACTTTGATAACTAAATTAAATAGAAATAAATATAAATATATATATATATATAATATAAATATATATAAATATATATATTTATAACATATATGGTTTGTGTGTGTATAATGTATAAATATAGTGTATAAATGTATATATAAATAAATATAAATAATATATAATATATATATATAAGTGTAACTATACTTTTCAGAACCATACTTAGTGCGATCACAGACAGAACCACTAAAACATGCATGCAGCCGCCTTCATAATTGTATTTTTTGCACATATGTTCTAAAAACAAACGATATATGTTTTTAAAAAAAATATAGTTGTTTCTAAAGAATTTGATAAAAATGGAAATACAAAATTTTTTCTTTAAAGGTGTGCAGTAATGAACTTATAAGGTGTGCAACAACAATAATACGGCCGTGTGTTAAGATTTTGTGAAAGAAGAGAAGATATTTTCATGATGATACTGAAGAACAATAGGTGATTCTTACGATTATTGATGAATTTCATGTATATTTTTATTTTTAAAGGCGTGCATGTAAGTTATTGCGGTGGTTCTGTCCAGTTTCTCAGTCACTAAGAAAGGTTCTGAAAAGAAAGTCCCCCTATATAAATATATATATATATATATATATATATACACACACACAACACACAAAAGAATAAAACCCAACACGATTGAAAATATAGTATAATAAAAAATATTATATATATATATCTATATATATATATATAAATCACACACTATATAATATGTAATACACACACATATATATAATGTGAAATACACACAAATACATAATATGTGTATATACACATATACATATATTGTATGATACACATAATTACATATAAAATAACAGATATACATCTATACAAATAAAAAAATCTACATATAAACATATATAATTAATATAACATATATACATAAATATATATATATACATATGTATACATAATATATAGGGGGACGTTATTTTTCAGCAACAAATAAAGTGCGAGAACTGGCGTAGAACTATTCAAAAAACAATTACATGCACTAACAGGAAACGCCTTCAATAATTGTATTTACCATATGTTCTAAATTAAAACAAATATAGTTATTTTAATAAAAAAAATTTTTTCAAAAGAATTTGATGAAAAATGGAAAATACAAATTATTTTTTCGTTTGAATATGCACACTTTTCAAAGAAAAAAATATTAATAATACTAAAGTCTCAACAAATTCAATAAAATAAATATGTTTTTTTTTAAAACATAATTTGTTTCAATTACACATATGTGCAGAAATACTATTCTTGAAGACTTGCTAAGTATGTTTTGAGAGTTCTCGGCAGTTCTCGGCAAATTAATTTATTGCTGAAAAAAAAGTTACACTATATATTTCTAAATATATATATATATAAAAATATATATAAATATATAAATATTAAATATATATATATATGTATATAATATATTATTTAAACTTGTATTCATAATTTTGTTTCAACTTATAGGTTCATCTAAGAGGTCTACAGAGCCGCAACAAATAACTTCATATCGACTACCACCGCATTGAAACAAAAGAGCTGTTGTGGGCAGTCAACCAAACTGTGAGTATACTTCTTTAGTGCACAACGAAAACCAAGTTATATTCTTACTTTAAATGACTACTAGGTTAGAAAACCCTGAAATACACGGCTGTACATTTTTTCTTTTGATGGTTTACTTGAAAACGATTCGGCCTTATAAACATTGCATTTAGACCAGTCAATATGTTAATTGAAGGTTTATATTATTAGTTAGTGTTTATATCTTGCAAACGCGAATAACGATGTAACAAAAAAAAAAGTAAAGTATAATGCATTTTAAAACGATGTTCTTCTGGGATGTCTAGAGCAAAGTAAATATTGGTTAAGACACTTGTAACGCACACATCATAATAAAAAAGACATCCACTTTCTGATGGCTAGAGCAAGTCGATATTAGATTAATTAAGTAGCTCACATCATAATCAGAAACTCGATATTACCATAATGATAGAGATCTAAACTAAAGATAGGAACTGAAATAGCTACAAACAAGTAATGAACGTAAAGACCACATAAAAGAACCAAAACTAATAGACAAAGCTGCACTTAAATAGACATACATTAAATTGTTTAAATGTGCTCTAAATTTCAACCAAGATCATATATTCCTACTGAGAGACTAATGCAAACCGATTATGTTTTCTTTGACATGGTTCACAACATTTTTCAACATCAACATATCCATATATTCATAAAAATTCACATTAAACTCCTCAAAGTTCCCATCATTTGCTCATCTTCACAGCTTTGAGATGGCAGTTGCAATATATGCTCCTTCCCCCGCAACAGTGCAGCTACACATTATCCTCGGAGGGGTCCATGTTGTAGTGGTCCAGTTATAAGAAAATCATATATGTATTAACTGAAATCAGTAGCTACATCTTACAGTTTGCATCTACTTGTCCAAGGGTATCGATATTCATCCAGCAACCTTGTGGCTTTTTCTCAATATCCCGGATCCTGTAAATGATTATAATCCAAGAAAACAGAAACTTAATAAGTAAACGTCACTCAAAATTCAAAACGGTTCAGGTAAATGACTCGCATACAAAGGGCTGCATTGGGCATTTCAATGTTTGCTGTGTAAAATTATTTTGAACTATACATCCATTTAAAACCACAACAACAACAACAACATACCCAATCCCGCCGAAGCGGGGTCACAAATGGGGGAGGTGAACTATACATCCACTTAAAACCCATGAAGCTAAAATAAGAAGCAATGTATAAAGGATCTTGAATCCCCTACCTTTCGGGTGGTCCCGGCGAATTGACATAAAGGGTACTAAATCCATGCCATCTATAGACAACGACTTCAATACAATTTTTAAGTCCTTTTCTTAACATGACCATGCCATATAAAAAAAATTTAACTCCAAATTACCCCCTATAACATAAGATAGCAAGATAAGAATTTCAAAGGTGTTGTGGGGGGGGTTGTGGTTTTTGGGTTAGAGGTGGGTAATTGCAAAGAAGAAACGAGGTAGTGTAGGAGTTGTACGGGATTGCTTATTCAAAAAGGGTAAGCAGAAAGCAAATTGAAATAAGAGTTTACGGTCATCAAACATTTACAAAGTTACAAATATTAAGGTTCTGCAATACACAAACCTCGTAGAAATCAATTTCATGAATGGAAAGTGACCCAACGCCATTTCTTCATCCTTATAGTTGAAGGCTTGAATCAAGCAACTAATGAGCTGCAAAAATAACTAATATAAGCAACTAAAACCAATTTGTAAAATCCATAAATCAAATATTTAAATCTTAAATAGGAAAATGAACCTTTTACAATGACATCACACACACGATATCCATCAGGACATAAACACTCACATGTACCATTTTAAAAATACCATCTTTACTATCAAGAAAATGTGGAAAAGAGTTATCAAAGATAACTAGTTGAATCAACATCCAGTTATAATCAAGAACTAACCTAAAAACAACATATTGTACCCAAGAACAAAGTTTTGCATTAAGTGGCGAAACACATGAGCAAAATTTATTATTGTGATCACTCAAAAAACTATTTAGCTAATAAGTTCAAATGTGTTAACATCTCTTTAAATGAGGTTAACTAAATAAATCTAATGATTTACAACATCCAACAAAATCACAGACAAAACATATCAATTGATCATATTGTTGAACAAATAGCAAAACAAACAAACGTGACTCTACCAAATCTGCTATGTATATTATAATCACATTAAAATGAGTTTTACGCTTGAAAAACTTGAATCAAAGTTAAAAATCTATCATTTTTGAAAACCTTCTCAATCTTCTCAAAATAAAAACTTTCTCAATGGAACTGAGCCCATATATATATATATATATATATATAGGGATGGGATCATGAGAAAACCTAATTTTGGTGGAAAACCCAGAAAACCCAGAAAAACCAAACAAATGCCCTAAAAAAACCAAACAGATGCCCTAATTTTTTCAGGCTAAAAATTGTTTTTTCAGGCAAATATGGCCTCGATTTACACTCTGTAAAAACCCAAAAAAACCAAACAGATGTCCTAAAAAACTAAACAGTGCCCTAAAAAATCTTTTATATAGCCTGAAAAAATTAGGGCATCTGTTTGGTTTTTGAGTTTTTTACAGACATTATATCGAGGCCATATTTGCCTGAAAATCCAATTTTTAGTCTAAAAAAATTAGGGCACCTGTTTGGTTTTTTTAGGGCATCTGTTTGGTTTTCTAAGTTTTCTGGGTTTTCTAGCAAAATATGGTTTTCCCTAGAACCCATCCCTATTAAACAGTTTGATCGTGTCTTTTGCTATTCATAATTTTGTTTCAACTTATAGGTTCATCTAAGAGGTCTACAGAGCCGCAACAAATAACTCATGATCGACTACCGCTTTCAAACGTAACCAACTGTGAGTTACTTCTTTAGTGCACAACAGAAAACAAGTTATATTCTCACTTCATATGACTATTAGTACTTATGGAGCATTAATAATTACAATAATATAACGTTTCACAAATTTTCCCCAAACGTTAAAAACAACATCAAAAATTGATAACTCAACAAGAAATCCAAGTCCAGCCTTTCTTCGAGGTAATACCTTTCAAGAATACACAACTATTAACGATTGTTCATTTAATCGGTTGTATTTGTTTCTTATTACAAGACTGCTCTAAATTTTCTGTATTTAATTAGGATCAAATGCTCATATGACAAACAACAAATTGCCCACAAATAGTTAGGCTACGCTTGCAAGTAGACTTTCACAATTGACTGGCACTGCGGGTTAGCATTTTTGGCAAAGTCAAACTCCAACATTTCAATCACAATTAGGTGACATATCTATCTTTATAGGTTTATACGTATACTGTTTAAATATAGACTGTTATCTTGCATTTTCATTTACTACACTTCATATCTATAATACATTAAAGTTTTTGAATATATGATTAGAAAGAAATCCTCTAATTCAAAAAGAAAATGCTAACATACCAAGTAATGTTGCCGCAAATTCAACATGTCGTGTTTCACTTATGCCACAAAAACCAGCTAATATTGCAACAAGTTCTTCCTCTTTTGGGCGTGTAAGAACTCCAAATTCAGGAAATTCTATTGGTAAGAAACATATTGTACTTTTGATTTATATGTAACAACATGCCAATCTTTCTAAGAACCTTATGTTATTCGTGTATAGAACTTGTTTACATTCAATGTTTTTCTTACTTTATTTATGCATATAGCTTCTAACAAAATAAATTCTTTAAAATACACCCGGGTTTACACGAGTCTTTAAGCTAGTTTAGACATATAATGAACTATTTTTTCTAAATATCATTCTTCACTAATCATTAATCAAATTGAAAAAAGTTGGAAGGCAAAGTTAAGCACTTGACGGTGGTTTGTCCTGCCTAGTGGATTAAGAATCTCTCCAAATATGTACTTCGTACTACTAATAACTAATATTATATGTTATGTGTATGTTTAATTATTTAGCTTGTGGTTACCTAATCATTTTCAACAAACATATACGATGCTTTGAAAATTCTTGATTTCCATGATTTAGGTTCCAATTTAGCACGACAAACATCCATGTCTCTTCCACTGTTGTTCGTCCCGATTTTAGTACTATAATATACATTAGATTATGTACAAATGTGCACATACTTGTATCTAAAATATTAATTACCCAATTTTAATTATGAATCATGTATATCGATACTTGTATATTTTTTTCCGGTGAAAAAGTGAGCTTTATATGAATAAAATCAATGATACAGTATTGCAATCAGAAGGAATTTAGACAAGCCTAAATCCCTGATACTTAAACAGAAACAAACTACACAACATTCATAACCTATGACAAACAAAGATCTCAGATAAGCCATCCATTACTCAGACAGCATCTTACTAAGGACCTCTGATACTTCCATTTCTAAGAGAACCCAGACCAGGCAGCAAACCTGATCAAAAGCTCACTAAATTCACCAGAAACCATATCCTTATGATTACATTTCCTGATTCAAAACCAACATTCATATCGATACTTGTATATACAAGTTAGAATTTAAAATGTTTCATAATTAGTCATAGTTTTAGATAATTAGTAGTATAATGCATGACATGACCCATAAGCTACGCTACCTTTTCTTTTTGTCTTTTTGGTTGTAACTGAATCATTTTCTCCTTCACTTATCATATAAAGAATTAACAATATTTTTACTAAATTTTAAGTGAATATACTTGTGTTTATGCTTTTAAACAAAATTAGACAATTTAATTTTAATACAAAATGATGACATACTTTAATTTATTTTCTCTTTTCTATTAGATAATCTCTTTTCATCACTAGCTAAAAACCTAAGGTAATGGTTTCATGACTTCATCCATTGAGCATGGTTTTACGTATCTTAATAGATGTACTAGTTTTGTTATAAAATTATAAAAGGAATGGATGAGTTTTACGGTTCAGATTACTCATGGAGGACGGTTTTTGATTTAGATGTACATGTCCAATTAAAATATATTTGTAACCGTACAGTTAAATTTTTTTGTCTTTAGATAAGAAACATACAGTTAAAAAAAAGTGAGAACATTACACTTTTCAACCAATCAAATATCATCCTCACCCATTAAACTCTTTTTTGATTGGTTGACACAAGAAGAATACGTGGGACAACCCAAACTAGAAATAATGACTTTAATTTTAAGATGGAGGACTATGACATTTGTCGGTGGTTACTTGTTTTGCTCTTACAAAAAATAGACAAACGATTTTTTTTTGAAATAAAATAAAAAATTGACTCTTAAAATAGACGAGACATTTGCGACAAGTTCTAAAGTATGTTACTTCTTTGCTATATAGCAATGCTTAGCCTAAAGATTGTCGTGATATATTTTGGGATAGTTCAAAATGAATGCTTTAGGTGTAACATTTGAAATAGTTCAAAAGAACATTAAAGCAATATTAAATCTGTTCCAGATTTATAAAACCATACTAGCCCCAATAATTTAGTTATAAGAGTAGATGCACCAACCTACAATGTTGGTAGAACTAGACATACTTGCTATTTTGGTTATATTGGATGATGCAGTTTTTATCGGAGAATGGTCTCGTGGTAATTTGACTGGTATCATGCACACTCTTCGTTGTTTCTCTTTATTATCCGGCCTCTCCATTAATCTGAAGAAAAGCCAACTCCTTGGTGTTGGTATACCGGAATCTCAGGTTTTAGAGGCTGCTACATTGATTGGTTGTTCGGTTCTTCATACGCCGTTTAAATACTTGGGTATCATGGTAGGCGAAAACATGTCTTCGATTAGGGCATGGGACGAAACCGTTAATAAGCTCAAGATGAGTCTATCTTCTTGGAAGCTCAAAACTCTTTCTATTGGAGGTCGTCTTACTCTTCTCAAGTCGGTTCTCGGATCCACCCCTATTTATAATATGTCTCTCTTTAAGGTCCCTAAGGCGGTTCTCAAATCCATGGAATCTATTCGGCGGAATTTTTTCAATGGTATTCGTGATGGCGAGAAAAAGATTGCTTGGGTTAGCTGGTCTAAGGTTCTTGCGTCCAAAAGTAATGGAGGTCTTGGAGTCTCCAGTTTTTATGCTCTAAATAGAGGCCTTCTTTTTAAGTGGATTTGGCGCTTTCTGTCTCGCGATCAATCGTTGTGGGCCCAGGTCATTCATGCTTTACACGGCTCCAACACAAGTACTCTTTCTGCCTCCTATTCTTCGCTGTGGAGTTCTATTATTAAAGAATGTAACGCCCTTAAATCTCAAGGTTTGGACCTAATCTCTCATTGTAAAATTAGAGTTGGTAACGGTATGTCTACAAGTTTCTGGCATGATCAATGGTTAGGTGATTCTTGTCTTCGGTTAAGCTATCCTCGTCTATTTGCTCTCGAAAATAATAAGGTTTGTTCGGTGGCCGCTAAGATGAGCGCTCCTTTTGTTTCGTCTCTCCGTCGTGACGTAAGAGGTGGGGAAGAATCTGCACAGCTTTCTCGGATTTCTGATCTTCTCGATACAGTGGTGCTTTCTAACATGGGGGATCGTCGGTTCTGGGACCTTAATGGTGACGGGTGTTTTCGTGTAAAAGATGTTCGTAGGTTGCTTGACGATATGCTCTTGCCTAAATCTGATGTTCCGTCTAGATGGGTCAAGCAGATCCCCATCAAGGTTAATGTTTTGGCGTGGAAGATCTCTATGGATCGTCTTCCTACTCGGGTTAATTTGCATCGGCGTGGAGTTCAGGTTTCCCCTATTTCTTGTCCTATTTGTTGTGAGGCCCTCGAGAATCTCGATCATTTGCTGTTTTGTTGCGACTTGGCAAAAGATATTGCTCGGTCTATTTGTAATTGGTGGGGCTTGGTTTGGAACCCTATTGATTTGTATCGATCTTGGTTATCTTGGTTTAATTTGGTTCAGCTTCATTCAAGTTCAAAACAGGTGCTGGAAGGAGTGTTTTACACTTCCTGGTGGAGTATCTGGTCATATAGAAACCATCTCCTCTTCTCTGATTCAAATCTTTGAAAAGATGGTATTTTTGAAGACATAGTTAGGCGTTCTTTTTCTTGGTATATTGCTAGGGGTAAAAACTCTATTAGTTGGGATAGTTGGATTCAACACCCTTTTTTAATTTCTTTGTAATTCTAGCTCCTTGCTAGTTTTCTTTTAATAAAGTTGCCGTTCAAAAAAAAACTATAACACGCATTAAAAAACACCTTGATTCTTGCTTTAAAAATATAATTACCCAAAACCCCTAAATTGGGTACATAAATCCTAATTTAATAATTCATCAATTAACTTACAATTAGAGGATTACTTACTTGTATGACATTATTACTATGACTAATTCATTGTTTGGGACCTCAATTCACCTTCATAATTGATCATCAACTAGTCTTGTGTTCTTCCCTCTTTGTCTTTGTTCGACACACATAGAAACACCATCACACTTCTGGAATGTTTTGGATAGTATGGAAATATCCAGATATTTGTTGGTACAAGTATTACCATTTAACAAGAATGGTCCCTCAAGTACCCGTCTGGGTGGGTTTAATTTTTTTCACCCACGACCCACCGGTGGGTAAAAAAATGACGAGGTACCCCACCCATCTCGTGTGGGTACTCTGGGTTATGGGTTTTTTTTCTCGCCCGTGTGTCATCCCGAATTGAATTAGAAAAAGTAAATAAACTCAAAAAAAGTAAACTAAAAAAAAATATAAAAAATAATTATTTGTTTTGCTTAAGAAAATCTGACAGCAAGCGGAAGCAAATCATTAATCCGCAACAAAAGAAAAATAAAAAAGCCAGCAGCAAAAGGCAAATGCAAATTCGTGATTAAGACATACGACAACAAGCGGAGGTGCATCATTAACCATGTGATGGCTGTTTTGGTTTGAACGAAGTAACGGCTGAAGGTTTTGAAGGGATGAAAAAAAACGTATTTTTCAAGGATGGAAGTGACGGAAAATATTGGTATCAGAGGATTTTGGGATTGTTTTCCTTTTATAGCGCTATATTAAATAATGTAACATTCGTAAGAGAGATTGTATTATTGATACGATATTTATAATATAATCATATCTAAAAACCCTAATAGACAAAACCAACAATCGAGCTTGGCCACATTCCGGGGCGGATCCACTCTTTGGGTTCGGGGGGGGCGGTGCCCTCCATGACTCGAACAAAAAAAATGAGATTATAGTGTATTTTTTCTTCAATATTGAGCATTTTTTTAAAATGCCCCCACTCAAAACTCAAATTGCCTCCCACTCACACACTAAACTCTAACATTTAACACTCTAAAACCTTTAAATATTTCATTTATAAGTGACAATACTTGATTTTTCATTTCGATCCAAATTTTTATCTTAGTTATTATCGCCGTATTTTTGGTCCGATAAACAAAAAAAAAAATTTCTAAAAACCCTAATAGACAAAACCAACAATCGAGCTTGGCCACATTTATTGTGTAATAAGAAATAGTCAAAACTTAATAAATAGTTAGAGACACATATAACAAAAAAAAAATGCAAAGTAAGGTTGCAAATATCAAGTTTTGACAAGGGTATAAGACTAGGTTGAATAAAGAGATACGAACATCTATGTCCCTCACTGGCAAGTTCCACGATTAATATGTGAGACGAAATCGTGTAACATCATGAGTAAAGCCGCGATTTATGTACATGATATTCGTTTTATGTTACATATCACCCGCTGCTGTCGGCCTGTCGCGAGGACTACAAGTGGAATTTATATTTTACGAATTATATGTAACAATAATGTTGTAAATGGAAAAGTCTAATGGCATCCATATCATACTTCCATCGATACGATGAGGCGACTTGTGTGCAAATCGAAACCAAACAATATTTTAGTGCGTATAAAATCCTCTCGGTTAATTGGTTAAGGAATATAAGATTTCCCATTAAATGGGACCATGCTTTCGAAAATGTTGGTCCGTATTTTAGAAAATTTATAGTATAAATTTTTTCACTAGCGTGTGGCATTTGTTTTTACAAGGATTATAATAAATCAATGTTAATAAATATATTATAAGTGATTCAACCATGTTATGAAATATGCAGCTAGTATATCTTCTATTTGATTGAGAAAAGACAGTTTGTCATAATCTTTTTCATGGTCATCTCTGACACTTCTAGCCCAACTAGTCCAATGGGCTATGCAAAGTCTCATATCGAGTTGATACCACATGTGGAATTTGGAACTGTGATACATGAGCACCAAAAGTTAGCCAGTAGGTCAACAACAAACTGTGACCGTAGTCTTTCACATATGGGTCTAGCCAGAAAGTACAAAAAGTGGTCGGATAGATAAAGTGCGCAATCACAGAATCATGTCTTAAGGAATAATAGATGGTTTATTACTTTGGTGTTTGTTTTTTTAAGCAAAGTCAAAACAAAAATGAATGCTATATAAGAATCATCACTTGCAACGGGAGAGGGTGATTTGAATGCAGGGGTGGAGCCAGGATTTTAAGTTAGGGGGGATGATTGTGCTTAATGCAGAAAGTCATAATGATAAGGGGGGCTCAATATAAAAAACTAGTAGAAAAGCGGCTTGTAATATAGATTAATTAACGTATAAATGGCTGGAATAGGGGTGGGCTCGGCACCCACTAGGCTCCCCCTACTAGATCTGACCTTGTTTGATGAACCCAATTATAGTTTGCACTAGCTGGTATATAGTGCTATACAAGGTGCCTTTCTAAATAAAGTGCTATAAGAGGTGTGCAATATGGGTGGGTCTGGGGCGTTGGGTAATGTCTCAAATCTGGAGACCTTTTTGGTCGGTTCAATTGGTCGGGTCTTAGTGGACCACAGAGATATTGTCCAAGTTATATCCAACTTTTTTAATTATACAGGTAGTCGTGTCTAAATATGATAACAGAATATCTTGACAATATTTGCTATTTATGTTCTTCGTGTAAATTGTATAGGATGTTGTAAGTGCATGAAAATTACTTGTTGACTTGCAAGTTTCAATCCATTTGTTTTATTTGACTTGTTTCCTTTTTAGCCAACGATTTTTTTTATGCCAATACTAGTCTTAACGAGGAATTGTTTGAGGGTCTCAATTCAGAAGTAAATGTGTCAAAGGTGCCACCTCTGTTTTTACAAGCGATTTAATTTTGTTTGATTCTTATTTCCCTATTCTTGCTTTACCATTGCTACGATTGTATACTAGCTTTGATTTCACAGATGTTTCTATCCATAAGTGATTATAGAACAAGAGCGAAATGGCTAGATGACTGTCTTTCCTAACAACACTCAGGGTTCGTGTTTTTCTGAGATTAACACCACAAAAACGCTGCAAAACATCGAGCTCATTTGGTTCTTAAAAAACTCACAGGCTCAACTCTACTCACGACGATGCCACACACAGATTACAATTGCATCTCTATGTGAAAACAACAACGCCGGATGATTGGTTATTTTGGAATCCTATTAGCTTTAGGGATTCTCCAACGAGACCTTGGGTCGAGCCTCACCACATTTTCCAGTTTCCTTCTTGGGCCACACGATTACCCTGAGTATTTTTTGGTATTGGAACAACCAAATTCTGTATTGTACCAAAGCAAGAACCTTAAATAAAAAGTTACTCATAAAGAAAAAATTCAATTAGAAAGCTAATTTTTGATATGATAATGAGGTTCTTGCAAACAAGTTAGCTTTAGTGGTACCTTCACTCGAATCTTTTTTCAAGCACGTCTTTTAAGCTCGCGAACAACACCTTATAACGGGCAAAAACTTTAAGGGACTCTATGTATGGAGATAGAGAGCTACTACAAGTGAAGAAGAAAAAAGAAGATGTGAGTTTAGATGAGGAAGATGACGGGTTGAAAACCATTTTATGGGAGGAAGTACTGAATCATGAAGAAAGTTGGACAGATTATGACAGTAAACTTCATGTAATTGCATTGGAAGTTGAAAGATTGATCTTCAAGGATCTGGTAAATGAGGTTGTTTTGGGTGAAGCTTCTCATGGTAAGCGAATACAGCCTGGAAGATGTCGCAGATGGTTGTCCTCAAAGTAGTGTGTTTTCTACTGTCCACTATGTTGCTCAAATTTCTTCTTCTTTTTGAGATTGTCACTGATACTTCCTTAATCTTATTGTTCCACTCTGCGTTTTGGTTTTATGTATGTAAAAGTGTAAGAATCCATGCTACTTAACTTTAGTGAAGAGGTTATGACACCCTTGTATAAAATTGAAGGCAAATAACATTATTTACATGAATTAATCAGTGAATGCTGTTGAAATTTCATGGTTCTATGCTCGATCATGTGTTCTTATTCTCATAAAAAGTAACCTTAGTGTTTTTTGGTAGTTGCTTTTGGTTGTTCACTTGTGTGAAGCTTGTTGCTTCAACTAGTTCCGAAAGTGAGATCAAGACCTTTGGTAACATATTGATGCCTCTTTTCTGCTAAATGTTATAATCTAAAATGTGTAATATACAAAAACTAAATATTACTCGAAAAGTGGACACGACTTGAAGTGTGAGCCAACGATTGTGGTTCTCTAATTCTGATGATGAAATTCTGACTGTAGTGTCATTGCTTTATTTAGTGTCAACCCGGATCGTGAACCTTAGTCAAGCTTTTATGCTTGTAGTATTGAAGTCTAGTATTTCCATTATAAATGAAAGAAAAAATACAGATTATCTATGGATCTTAAATAGTCAAGCTAGAGTTCAACTAGGTTGAAGAACTATTTGAGTTTCACCAGAGAGTTCATATAGCTTAAGAATATTCATTAAAAAATATTGTTCCGACATTTAAAACCAAACTAATTCATGTTTGGCTAAAAAATATAAACCAAACTTGTTAGCATATAAAAAATCCATTTATTAACAACATACCTTTCTTTATTTCTACATCAAAGTAACGTACGGTGTAAAACCGATTAATATAAGAAAGATGACATGTTGATTTTCCGCCTAATTTATTTATTATTTCCACCTATTTCTTTTAAATTTCATCTAGATAATTTATATCTTATTTGTATCTGTTTAAACCGTGAGACCAGCCACCTCTGCTTAACAAACTCCCATTTTCATTAAATCTTGATGCAAAACATTCCAACATATTTAATGGCTTTAACCCTCTTTTAAACAAACTTACACTCAATATAACTAGTCGATGAATTTATGATTTATATCCGAGTATGTCGATCTAAATCTCATACATTATTTTAAGGGTGCAATTATATGTACCCAAATTTTTTATCAGCAGGGAAGAAAAATTGTGATGTTAAATATACTTCATCGTGAACGATTATCAGAATGAAGCTTAATGTTATAGCCTATTTTTTATACGAGGAGTGCAAAATAAGAGTATTGATGTTTAATAGACGAGTATTTAGTTTTGTAGAATATCTTCACAGCGTGAATAATTTATAAGCAAGGATGATATCTTGATGTTACTAGCTGATTTTTTTTATTAGAAGTGCAAAAAAATAGGAGATAGTGATGTAAATAGTTGAGTATTTAGTTTAGTTATGAATATGGTAATTAGTTCACTTTTGCGATATATTTTTAGGGACCTTAGAGGCATATATTTGTGAACTACTGAGAATGCCATAAAATTCATCTCACATAGTGAAAAAGGTTTAGAAATTTAGATGTGAGTATCTCTGTATTCATTAAACCATATGATCTAACACGATTAATGAAGGTACATTGGCTATTTTTCAGGCATGTTAGTATTCATCTCGGCATCCATCTAGATTTGTGAGTATTTGCTGATCTTTCGAGGACATAACCTATGAATTGTAGTGGCCTTTTGAGTGTGCTTTTCTTCTGGTCAGATCGGATTCAGAGGAAAGAACTTATAATCTTAGTTCTGTATATATGCTACTATTCTTATTGTTTTTAGTAAACATACATTTTGTTTATGGTATAAATAATACCTGGGCATCTCTCATTAGAACATGAATATTAGTGTATAAACATCCGGCGTTGGCTGCTTATAGAATATAAAACTAAGGATGGTCAACTCTTAACATATATTACGACTATAAAACGATGATGGCATAATTGGTTTTTGCATGGTTATGTGGGTAAATGTACGTGTTAAACTTATAGGAACTAAATTCGATAAGATTCAGCTTGATTGGAGTGGGACTAACTCTGAATGCCATATTATTGACGTGAGGGTGCCATCTTTTATGGAAAGGTGAGCTCTTGTTGTAGGGAGAAAACTCTTTATTGGCCACTGTGTTGTTTTATCGCGTTCTGGTTGTCAGTGCAAGTAAGTTTTTAAATATATTTTCTTCTCTTTTAGTAACATTGTGGAAGTTAGTTGAGTTGTTGATTTTTTATTGTGTTGTTTTTACCTAAATGAACCATATTTTAATAGCGTGAGTAGGTTTGCAGTCAGGCCCGCAAAGACGTGAAAGATATTTTGGTACTTTGAAAGATAGCAGGGGACATCAGTGGCAGTATGACATTGTTAAAAACAGGTATGTTTTTGGTTGTAGTATACATTACTTTATTTGTTTCATTCTTTAGTGGCCTGACTGGCCGGATTCACACCGTAAATATATATAATATATAACAAAATATAAAATATATAATTAAGTGTAAAAATCAGCAATCAATGATACCGAGAAGTAGTATAGAATGTTCCCGGGTCGTTTATCCCCAACGAGGCTGGATTGGTAAATCGATACGATCGAAGATTTGAGTGTGAAGAAAGGAATGAAGCTTATGGTTAAATAAAAGAGACGATGAATAGTAAAAAAACTATTACGTGCCTTTTTTTCTTTTTAACCGTTTGGTTTTAAGAATTTAGGAATAATTCGGATTCGAGTTAAGAATGATAAAAGATTTTTAGATTTGGTGATTACACTACACAATATAATAGCACAAACTAAAAACAATGAAATAGCATGAAATTTAAATGCACAAAACGTAATAATGCGAGCTAAAACTGAAATTTAAAATCTAAGGCACAACTTTTAACAAATTTTATACCTAAAAATCACAAATTTAAAATGAAAATTTTAGGAAAAAGAATTGGAATTTTTTAACTATTTTTGAATTTTTTATGAATTTCTAAAGTTTAATGAATTAACAAAAATAAACTTTTTCTAAAAATTAACACTAAAATTTTAATTTTATTTTTCAAAAATACTAGATTTAAAAAGAAAATTAATGCAAAAAGAATTTTAATTTTTCAACTATTTTTCTATTTTTTATGATTTTTCTAAGTAAAAGAAATTATCTAAAGTCTATTTTAATTCTTAGAAAATACAAATCAAATGATAAAAATAAAGAAAAATGGTTTTAAGATGCTAAAAGAGTGCAGAAATTTAATAGAACAAAAAGCCCCAAATTTTATAAGCTAATTGAACCCTAATTTTTGCAATTAAAACACAAACCCTAATTTTTATAAAACTAATATGAAAAATAGAAAACTATTTTATTATTCTAAGAAAGACAGGGTATAAACTGTTAATAGGGAAAATAAAGGGTAGGCGGGCAAACTAAGGGAAATTTACAATGCAGTTAAAACGACTAACCTTGAACTATTAGAAAAGTTCAAAACAGACCCTACGACTCTAGCTTATTTTTGGCTTATTAAAAATTGAGAATTAGCAAAAACTTAAAACTACAAACTTATTAATGAGCTTAATCTCTACAACTTTAATAAAAGCACTTTTGACTTTTGACAAAAGAATAAGCCAAAAAAATAAGCTACTTGAAACTGTTTCAGAAACTAAGGCTCAAAGAGCTTTTCAGGTTTTTGGCTTATATTTTGCTTATTTCTTGATGAAAATTGAAACTAAAAGATGTTACTTGCAACTCAAGATGTATACTAAAGGATTCTAAACAAAGATTAACTAAGCTTTAACAAATTTAACAAGAAAAATGAAATGAAAAAGTGCAAGTTTTAATCTTGAAACTGTTTTAAAACAGCAACAGCATTGGCTGTTGATGCTGGTGCATTTGACCAAACTAAGAATGCAAGCTAAATTTTGAGGAGAGAACTTTTTAGACCTTCTAAAAACTTGTATCTAAACTAACTTCAAACAATTTTGAAAACTAGAAAACTATAAGTCTCTTTAAACTAGAACCACTCCATCATCTAAAGTGCCCTGGTGCTTTAACAAGATTTCAAACTCTAAACTTTAAATTTCTTCAAACTAAGTCATAAAACCTGTTTAACTTTTGATATTATGTCTTATCTCAGCTATGTAAAAGATTTGACAAACTATATTTGACTTTTTGAGTCAAATATAGCTAAATCCAAACACTCCTTAAGAAAAACTGTCAAAGCTAAAGTGATCTTACAAACTGATTTTAAGCTAAAACACCTAAAGCATTTTATCCACTTCTATTCAAGATAACCTAATTAAGCTAATTAAGCTATAAAAGTACTAGCTTATTAGGAAAAATAAGCTACTTACTCTACTAGGCTTATACTACTACTTATAACAGAATTGAAAGACAAAGTGATTTTGCACAAAATTCATTTAATGAAAACTCTAAACAGCTTAATAACAATCCTAAACAAATGTAATTGAAGAGAATTAACAAAGTTTGAACAGCAATAAGCAAATGTAAAAACTCAAATTAAGCTAAAATGAAACTTAGGAAATATAACCTGAAAGTTTTGTAGTCTCAGACCTAAGCCACTCTATCTGAGTGAGTGGCTTATATAGCTTGAACCTAAGTGGCTCCCTAGCCTCTAAACCTTAATAAGCTAGATTTGAGCTTATTGTCCTTTTAGCTTCCAAAATGAACTCAAATCTCCTTAAGTGATCATGCTTGATGTAAAATGTAAGAATTGAGTAAATGAATCACTAAAACAGAACTTTAGCTAATATTTGAGCTTATGAAAAGAAATAAGCTCTCATGAGCTTATTAAGAGCTTATTGAGTGAAATTTCTTTAAAATTGAAAATGAAGTACAAGGAAACTTGTAATCTGAATTGATATTGCTAAATTGAGTAAGTACAAGAGGAAAGGAGGATAGAACAAGAGCCTTAAAGCTGTTAAAAAAAACTTGAAAGTAAAATGCTTAATATTGAGAGAAAATACAAGACTGAAAATTTAAACAAAAACAACAACTCTAAAACTGAGCCCTAACAGTCCTATTTATAGAGGATTGAGGAAGAGGAGTGAAGAATTCTTGAAACTTCCATTTAATCTTGGCCATTGATCATTTAAAATCCATTTGTAGCCGTTGGATTGAGGTTATGAGGTGTTCGCACCAATGAAGTGATGACACGTGGGCTAGATGAGGTGGAGAAGGTTTATAAACAAGGATGGGAGCTTTGGAGGAGCGGGGGAGTGCATTTGTGGGAGCTGGGTTGTGGATAGTTTTGGCGGGAAAGTTGGTTGGGAGTTGGTTGGGAGCTTTGGCCGCGCTTGTCTGTTTGAATGTATAGGATATATGCAACTTTAGTCCCTGCCTTTCTTCCCGTCCAAAATGAAGTATAAAAACAAGTTTCAAATTGGCAAATTCGGCCCTTGCTCTTTCTTTCTTCTATTTTTCCTTTTATAATAAACTTTCTCACTTATGCAATTTTAGTCCTTTGAACTTTGAAACTTCAAAATAGCCTTTGAAACTTTGCACACTTGTCATAATTGGTCCTTGGCACTTCACTTGGCTTTTGACTTTCATTCCTGCTGTATCGGCTGATCCGGCTTTGATCTTTGGCTGTTTCTTTGCTCTTTTTCTTGTCTCTTTCGTTTCTTGTCGGTTTTGGCTGTTTTTACTTTCTTTTGTCCTTTTTATCCTTTCCTGCACAATAGACACAAAAGCACACATTTTTCTATTCTTTTGGCATTTTATGGCTTTTATTTGGCAAAATCCCGGGTAATTTACATATACAATTTAGCATTTATCAATCACCAAAAACAATATTCCAGCAACCAAAGCAGAGCAACCGAAACCAAATACCAACCCTTGTCACACTAATAAAAAACGCATCATCACTTTCAATGACCAAGACCTTATTAATGTGATTAATACAGACTTAATTCTCCTTGTGAAACTGAAAGATATTGACTCCATGAGCAACATGTACACCATATGTAGGAATGAAGGCTTTTCAGACTTGAACATCCATCATGTTGGTGGGTATTAGATTTGGATTCAATTCCCCTCATCTTCAGCTTGCTCCAAATTTCAAGAAAACAAAAGCCTCAAAAAGCTATACTTGGTAAAAAGAGCACCCTCATCCAACTTTACATTAGATGAACGTATTCTTTGGATTGAAATTAGTGGACTACCTCTTTGTGCATGGGGCTCTAACGCGTATAAAAAGATTGCATGCAACTTTGGGAAATTTCTTTTCTTTGAAAAGGAAGACTCGAGTGCTTTGAGCTCGGGTAGGGTTTGTATCTCTTCTAAATCTCACAGCTTAATGTCTGAAAATGTTCAAGTTGAAATTAATAATGAGCTATTTGAGGCAATCGTTTAAGAAATTGGCTCTTGGTGTATCAAAATCATTGATGACTACATTGATCTCTCATCGAATGACAATATTAAGGATGTGGATACTTCATCTGAGTCCATTGATGACCATTCAGTTGACGATTTAGAATACATTCAAACCAATCTCAACAACATTGTTAATCAAGTCTCCGAACAAAAAATGGATAACAACGAGGAAAATAAACAAGGCGAAGAAGATATTCATTTGATAGTCCCTCAACAACCACCAAAGGAAGAAGCTAATAATAAAGAGTCGAATCCTGAATGCAAGGCCGAATCTTCTGATTTAAGTCGACCCCATGGTTTCGAGTTCATGAAAAAGAGTTCCTTTCCCTCTAGTAAATGCACTACATCATTTGCTAGATTTAGAAAGAAAGATATCAAAGGTGTTTCTCTCATTCACGAGCTTAATCAAATTATTGATGTTGGGAACTCACTTGGTTATGATGTTAGAGGTTGTAAAAGAACTCTAAATAAAATGATCAATGGAATCGAGATACACATGGTAGATAAATGAATATTTTGTCTATAAACAGTTGTGGAACGAGGAAAAGAAGAAAACGATTGTGGATCAAAGATCTTTGCATTAAACACAATGTGCATTTTCTAGGAGTCCAAGGGCATGTTTGGCACACAAGATTGTCAAGAGATTATGCTTATTTTTTTGAAAAATAAGCTTCGTTTGGTAGACAAAATTATAAGAGATTATAAAAAAAATCTTCCATAATCTCTTAAAATCAAATGCTACTTCATGCAGCTTATAAAAATAATCTCTTTTCATAATCTCCATCACCATCTCCATCTACAGCTCCATCTCTAGTTTCAGCAACAGTTACTTTTGCCAAACATACCCCAAGAATAAAAAATGACACGTCTTGAGCTTTTTAGGCTCAAAACTATGTGGGGTAATTTTGCTTTTGATTATGTTTTAAGTATGGCTCGGGGTCGTTCTGGTGGTCTCATCTCTATGTGAGACCCCAATTTTTTTCTCAAAGGAGTCCATTTGGTATGATGATTCTTTCATTATTATCAAAGGGAATTGGAAAAACGTAGTGGAAGATTGTTACATGATGAATATTTATAGTTCTCAGGACCAGGTTTCTAAGCTCGCCTTATGAAATAGACTTCAAGACTTCATGCATCATCATAATAGCTCCTACATTATGTTTGGAGACATAAACGCTGTCAGGAATGAGCAAGAAAAGGTTGGTTCTATTTTTAATAACATTGAAGCTAATTATTTTAACTCTTTCATTGATGCTACAGGTTTGGTTGACCTCCCTATTGGAGGGCGTTGTTTTACTTGGATGAATAAAGCAGGTACTAAGCTCAGTAAACTCGACCATTCCGTATTTCAAAAGATGTGATTGATTTGCTCCTAGACATTCGCATCACTGCTCTTGATAGGATATGGTCGGATCCTAACCCTATCCTCATTCATGTTGACAAAGTTGATTTTGGCCCCTCTGTTCAAATTGTATAATTCATGGCTCTTGAGAGATGGTTTTGATGATCTCATCAAATCCGAATGGGATTCGCCCGACTCCAATAATTTTGGATTCCCTATCAAATGTCATGAAAAGTTCCGTATTCTCAAAGATAAGATTCGGCAATGGAACAACAACAACAAGACTATGGAGAGAAACAGAAAAGCTGCAGCTCTTGAGGAATTATCCTCCATTGAAAAGAAAATCGATGAGGGCTCCGCCTCGCCTTTGAAGATTTCAAATAGACACTCACACTCACAAGTTACTGTGATGGAAGAAAAACTACTAAAATGCTTGTATTCATTCATAGAAAGGAGGCCTATATATAGCCTTACATGGGAACATAAAGCAACAAATAAACTGCTAATCTATCCTAAAGAACCGGACAAATGTGACCCACTCTTCTAGTACACTACCATAATACACGGTCAACCTATAATACCATTTCAAAGTATCACTTACATGTCTATAATCCATGCATACGTAGAATATAAAAAAAACTTATTAAACTAAACTTTAGACATGCCATGCATACGTGACATAAACGATTAATCCAACAAAGACCCTCCTGCTTAAATTCATACTTGGCACGTTAGGACTTCATCACGTTCCTTGAGGAATCTAAAAAGTATAGTTCCTGCAATTGAAAAAATTTAAATTATTAAGTTGTTTATTACACATGAAATATCAAAGCATTAGACGAACCCATTCCGGTCACTTTCACTTTTTTGTTATTTTGTAATCTTCAGGGTATGATAGGCACAGTCCAACATGTTTTAAAAAAAGTAGCAAGCGTTGACCCGCCTCTCGAACCTTAACATATTAAAATTTAGCTTTTGACCCAATCATAAAACGTAAAACTAAAGTGGGAGTCTTTTACTTCCTGTAATGTTTGTGT